>BJCM01086506.1:0-16086 GCA_018326385.1 Flaveria bidentis
CGGACCGTTAATATGGAATTAGCGAGGTGATTGTTAGTAGATCTACTGGGTTTGACAAACCCCACCCGGCTAGTCGCGCTAGTTTGACTGGAGGTCAAACGGGTGAATGGTTGGTCTGTTTTACAGTGTTGTGGTTTGGTATCCACAACTGGGGCATTCATTATATTATTACTGTCAGCTCGGTCGCGAAATTCATGCACATAGTGACTTGTTGTAGGCTAGCTACCTACTTATATGCTTTGATTACTTAATCTGGATTTCATTACTGTTATTTACCGTTTTCTGATAAATCTGTAAACTCACCAACCTTGTGTTGACACTTTAGCATGTTTCTTTCAGGTTCTTAAGCTGCGCACGAATAGGAGCATCTTGTATTGCATTCATCATCGTAGGGTCAAATGAACAATCTACATTTTTCTATAAATTATATTTATTTGGTTTGCGCGTGTTTGCACATTTAAATTATGGTTTATACGCTTCCGCATTTATTTTCAGATTTCATATTTAATTCGGATTTTAAGAAACTTTATTTAATTTGAAAATTTTGTTTTGTAATTGTTGCGTCGTTTGGTGTAACTAATGGCTAAGATCCTGGTATGTCACGCGCCTAACGGTATTACCCCTTTTGTGGAATTTGAGGGTGTGACATTAAAAAATTTTAATATGACAATAATTGTTTTACCAATATATAAAAGTATTGTAGCAAAATAATCTAATTACTTACTTAACCGAATCCTAAGACTCTCCTAGCGTTTTTACTTGAGTTTAGATTGGATCGACTAAACTAATTAAAATGTTAACGGATCCTAAGTTTCAGTTGATCAGGATAATTAAATTCCTATTGGGTTTGTTAATTAGTTTGTTAATAATCTATAGTTGTTTTTATATATACATATATATAATATTTTTTAAAATTTCGGACCGCTGATGAGATTGGGCCCTGACCACCCTAAGGACCTCCCATGAATAGCAGCAAAAATAGTAATAATAAAAATAACTAATAAATAATAATCATAACTATAGTAACCATAGATATGAAACGATGTCGGTAAAAATAAATAGAAAAAATAGTTTTAATTATATGATATTTGAATCAAGGTTAATAACACCATACTGAAAGGGATAGGTGTTTCTTTCAAGTAATTTGATTTTTGAAATTAAAGTTCAGACGAAATATATAGTATAAAGTGCATTTAATATCCCAATTTTGCTCATTAACACATTTCAATCTTTTGTTGTATGTTATTATCTTAATCTATTTTGACTTGTTAACACGAATCCAACCCGTTTATTTTCCGCATACTTCAACCCTTACTCCTACTTTTTCTTTTGGCCATTTGACATGATGAATAGACAAAACTAAAAAGCAATGCATTATGCATATTTCCAAATGTTAGATCTCAAATTAAATATGACAGTAAAATGAGCTGTAGAAGATGCTCGATCCCCACCTCTTTGAAGTTTGACCAAGCAATTAGTGGGTCAAAGGTTAAACCAAATCTTGTTCACTCTCTTTGTCACCTACCCATTTCTTTCTATATTATCTCTTTCAATCAAATTTAAATTTAACACACAAAAAGCAAGCATAAAAATCAACAAAGCATGCAGGCCCATTGTTACCATATTTTGGCACACTTCTGCTGTGTGAAATTGGTAATGGGAAAAGGTTAAAGAAACACACACATGCATCGAATCTTTCAATAAAAGATGAAAGATTTTGTTTCTGAAGAAACCCTTGTTTTGTTTTTTGTTTGCATAAAACAAATGCAGCTACAAGACACAATTGATGGGAGCAAACTTACAGTCACTTTGAATTCAAACCCAATTAGTCAAAGATACTAACACATTCAATAGGACAATAATATCATGTCATACTTACTCATATATATAGTACAACCAACAAATAAAATGTGGTTTGAGTTAATACAAGATCAACATCAGCAGTACTACACAACAACCAACAACTCTTCGTAAAGATTAAATAAACAAACAAACAAACATATATACCTAGTAAAATATTATTGTATTAAGATTTAAAGAGGTAAGGGTGGTGATTACAAACCTTACCTCCATCCGATGGGATTAACTATTAAGAGACAAGTCTTTTCACCTTCATTTAACTGATAAACTTAACAAAAGTTAGTGTCAATGACCAATCATATTACGAGTTGTCAAACAGTTAGGAGCAAACCTGTAATTTCTCAAAAGTTGAGATCAATATTGCGATATGAACATACCGCAGGGACCTATCATGTAATTAACTCTTTCATTTTTGATAGGAAATAGAAAAATTGAAAGCATACCACTGAAAAACAAACAAGTATTATCATAATTTATCAGTGATTAAAAGATAATGAACAACTGGTCATAAAAATCGCTAAGACTAAAGAGACACCTAATTTGCAAAGATTAAAGCCGTCACCAAATTGATTTGTGAGGAAAAGATGTCGCTAATATGTTTGCTACGAAATTCGTCCCTCACAATTACCCATGTTGTAGTAGCGTAATTAACTTATCCGCATCTAAGATCACTTTATTAACTCAAAAGATGAACATTTTGCAGCTAAAAACTCAAAACCTCCTTTCAAGTTTCAAGTGAGTATTATACTACATTATGATCAAAGATGTCAATAAAACAGAAAAAATCTAGTTATCTAATTGGAATCTAACAAGATTGGCATTGACTAACAACATGTGGTCTAAAAAAATGATTCGTTGTTTGTCCTTTAATCAGTAAGCAAGTACTAATCAGCCTCACATGGTTATCCACTTTTCTGTAGGAATTTTGAATGAAATGTCTACAAGTAGCTGATTCCCACACACCACACACACACACACATGCAAACACATATGTATATGTATATATTTATATTATAAACTTATAAACTAACAAGGGGTAATGGATCTTGTGTTGAAAATAAAACTTTGGTCTACTGGCATTTGTTCCTTTGCAGCTGGTCTGCTCAACAGTGTACAAGTTTTGTTTTATTTGTGTTTGTTTAAAGAAGCTGTTTTTATTTTAATTTATTTGTGTACACACATGCAGGCACGTTTAGCTATGTCAGATCAGGAGATAACAAAGTCACTATAGTTTGGTTCATTGCATGTTGCTTTATATATATAGTTGTCAATACACACATATGTATGTATATGTATGTATGTATGTATGTATGAATGTATGTATGTATGTATATATGTATGTATGTATGAATGTATGTATGTATGAATGTATGTATGTATGTATGTATGTATGTATTATTGTTATTATTATTATTATGTGATAATATATATATGTCATATGGCACCCATGTTCGAGGGGGTTTCCTTAGAGCAAGTGCAGGCAAAAAACTGCCTTAAAGATCTAAACTTAGAATTATATATTTAATTAAAATAGATATATAATTTAATCGGGCCTCATGTGTTAAGGATGATAAAACACGCTAGAGTATGCCCCATGCAAGTATCTAGTTGTAGACACCCATGACTTTTGGTAGGCGTTTTATAGATTGTTTAGTGACATAAGTAGATGTTTAGGATTGAATATTTTTAAAGGGTGAATTTTGCAATCATCAATGGTTTCTAGGTGAATCTTAAAAGCTTTATGGTTTTTGGGTGCTTCGCTAGCTGGTCTGACTAGCAGACGTGGATGAGGTCGTAGTGATTTGTGGGTATAAAAAGTGAACAATGATTTCACGACTGGATTGGACCGGCCGGTCCGATCCACCCCAAATCGTTTCTTTCTTCAAGAACCGGTCGATTCGAACCGGTTCGGACCGAATTTTCTATTTTTATTTTAATGGGTTTTGACGGGTAGCTCAGATGATGAATTTTAGTGTTATATAATTATAACGTTATCCGGTTCTTATATCCGGTCCGACCGGTTAACCAGTAAGATGATCGGTTCGTTCTCCGATTCGGTTATGAGAATATTGGCAGTGAAAGTATTCAAACGCATGAAAATTCCAATTTTTTTATTTTATTAATATTCTATCTAGATACTTCATTTTGAGTATAACTTGTTATTTTTAAATTTTTTATATATGATATCTTTAAAATTCCCAAATATACTGGTTTGTTTACTTGTTTTGCAAATGGCATAAAATCTATTAAAAACCGAGTTTGTTTGAGGAATTGTATCTATCAATGCTAATAAAATAATTTTTTTGTAAGTCACTTGTTATAATTCTAAAGCTCCTAAATTTTATTTTTCCTCTTTTCTCTGCTAATAAATTTCAAATTAACTACAAATGATATTATTAAATATTTTTTATATTACAAATATATATTTTTTAAAAGAGATTTTTCTAAATGCAATTTGTAATTAAATATATTTTTTTATAAAATAAGAATTTGTTTCAAAAAAATATCAAACTTTTAAAAAACACAATATATTTTAAAACCCATGGCTTTCAAAAAATAAAATTCTTATGAAAAAAAAGCAATTACATTTCTAAGTTATAATAAATAAATTCTTAAAAATTACGTTTTTATTAAAAACGGTTTGCTTTGAAACAATTTGTTTAAAAAACAACTTTTTTCTTTGAAAAAAAAACAAAAAAGATTAAAAAAAAGTTTAAAAAATAATATCGTCATTTTATCACTCGTACATAATGTTAGTTATATCTTATATCAAAATAATATTTTATAATTCATTAATTCTTATTAATAACTATTTAATATTTTATTTATTCAACCTGTATAATACACGGGATACTAACCTAGTTATTTAATATAAAAGAAAACATTGTCTAATACGAGCTTAATTTCAACAAGATTTATGTGGAGAGTACGTAAAAATTAAACAAAACAGTTTGGACTTAAAAAAATAATAATTTTAACAAATTATAATAGAAAAATCCGTTTATATAGGAAATTAATTATAAGAATAAAAATTAAAAATCAAATTGAATTTTTCCTAAGCACTTCCGTACATCCAATTCACTAGCGAATGTGGCGAGCCTTCTAGTACTTCTGGAAACCCATGACACGTAAATTACATCCGCCAGTCAAACTAGCAAACCACCAAGAAACCATTAGTGGTCGTAAAATTCACCGATATAAAGAAAAAATCTATTTATGATCAAAGAAAATGATGCATCAAATAAGTGATGGAACTTGTAACAAATAAAATTTACAAATAATGTATTGTGTACTATTTATCAGCTATTTATGATAGTATAATAATATTTTAACCACAAACACAAGGATGATATATGTGATGCTTATCGAGTATGTTTTGATAGTGTTCGAGTATGTTTATCGAGAAAGTTGAAATAGAAACTAAGGCAATGCATCATAAATGGGGCGTTATTCTATCTTGCTTAGAAACTCATAGTTTTATACCCATAGTGACCAAACGCCACTTTATTTTGTCCATAACTTACTGTAAGGCTTAAGTTGGCTAAAAAGCAATTTTTTTCTTTTATTCACCCTTGTGCTTTAAAAGATTTACTTGTGTTTGGTGTTTCACGGTTTCACAGTGCAAGAACTCGACTCAATGTATAAATTATAATCATGTATTTATACTCACAAACTTGTGTATAAAAAGTGCCTAGTATTTTCAGTGGCGGAATCAGGAATAATTTTCTATATGGTCACTATTTTTTCGTAATTAGATTTTTAACGAAACAACATAAAATTTTTCGTGTCGCTCAATCAGGTCAGGTCAAGTCGGGTAGGAATAGAGCATATACATAATTCGTAAGGAATTAATTCATGTTTTACGTGCTGAAAATGTTAGAAACGATAATAAACAAGTGAGGGTCATAGTATTTCATTAGACTTGGTTACAAAAGAAGAAAACCCCATGTTGAAAGGTAATAAACAAGTGAGGGTCATAGTACTAAGCCAGTTTAGTTGGACTTTATTTTTAGTTAATGTTCGTTGACCAAACGAGTTGAGTTGGATTTCATATGAAACTTTTCACATCAACTAAATAAGGTGAGCTTCGTGCACCATTAATTATTTGGGCCATTTTTGTTATAAAGTCTTTTGTTTTCTTTTGCATACTAACCCCCACGTTTATAATGCATGCTCGTGTCTTCAATTTCATTTAACTTTTGTCATTACATCAACAAAACTGCTGTAAAATATGTCATCTTATCAAACAGACATCTTTATAAGAGGTCGTTGTAATGATAAGCATCTGAGTCTCTTTAGGTATGAACGGACCTACATAGTTTTCATGGGGTTGACACATAACACCTAGAAATTTATAAAAGAAAAGAAAAGAAGGGTAAAAAGAAAGAAAAATAAAATAATTCAAGTTAAGGGATTAAAGTTATGCAAAAGACAAACTTTACTATTATTATGTTTAAAAAGGTGGGCATGACCGCTCACTACCCTGCTACACCACCTGCTTCGACTTTTTGGAGAAAGAAACAAAGCTTCCATCAGTTTTTAGAGAGAAGAAGAAATAGAACGGCCTAAATGTGAGTTTTTCATATGTTTTGTTAGTTTTAGCTAGGTTTTCAGCCTTTGGATCGAGCTCATGTGTTTGTGTGTGTGTTCGGTTGTGTGTTATTAGTGTGTTTAGGTGTTTGAACTCCAGGTGCTCTTGAGTTTGAAGGAGTTTTGCTCAAGGCAACGACATATGAGTTCTAGATCCCTGGTTCTACTGTTTTAAACTTGTTTTGGGGCTGAAAATGTATGCAATTAACTTTTTATAACTTTTGGTATGTGAATTGTAAGCTTGTACCCATGTTTTTTCGTGGGTGGGTGTATGTTTGGGTATGTTTTGGTTATGTTTCATGTTTATGTGCATGTTTTAGGTGCTTAAAATGTTAGAAACGAGTTAAGAACATGTTAGAATGATGATTGGGGTCTGACAATAGTGTAAGTCGAACATAACAGTTGCCTATGCGCCTAGAATTTTGCCGATGCGCTTAAGTGTCCATACGTCTAAGTAAGGTTCATGCGTCCAAATAGTGTCCATGCGCCCACATAGTACCCATGCGCCCACATAGTGTCATTGTGCATAGTACCTTAGAAATTTTTCTGAAATTTTGGAAAATTAGAATTTAGAGACTAAGACTTGGAATATTTTAGTGGTGATGCTTGTTGGTGTTATGCATGTTATGATCTGTTTTCTTCTATGTTCCTTATTACGTATTATTTCATGACTTTCCTTGGTGTGTTAATGCCCTTGTACATAAAATATTATCTTAATAAAGCGAAAGATCAAAGATAATAAAAAATGTAACATAATGAATGAATGAAAGTCTTGCAAGCAAAATTTAAGAAGGTTCACAAATCATTGAGAATTGTTAGCTCAATTGTATGTTATATAGCATGTGATCTTGGCTAACCCATGAGGGTTCACACACAGAGGGAGTCAGTCTTGGTGACTGATCCATACGTGCGAAACGGTATCCTTGTTGCTTAACCCCGAGATTGAGGTGGCTTTGTGCCCAGTGATGGGGGTTTAGCTTATGATAAGATCTAGATAGAAGTGAAAGATAATGAAAAAGTGCGAAACGAACGAATATGTGCGATAATGAAAGATAATAATGATATTACCTTGATGTATGTGCGATGAATGACCATGTACGAAAGTAAAGAAAATGTTTTAAACGTATGGAAGGTATTTTATTATAAAACTAGAACTCACTCAGCAACGCTGAATTTTATGCATTTTTAGTTGGCAGGGAACTTATTGCTGGGAATGAAATGAGGTTGAAGTTATTTGGCAAATAAAGACTGGCATCCATTTTATGCAGAAATAATATTTTTTGTTTTGTGATGCAACTAAATATCATTTTGTAACTTTAACAACAATGTATTATTTGGCAAAAGTAATTATTAATGTATGAAGTGGTTTTTGTTAAATTATTCCGCTGAAATATTTTATTATTCCAATGAATTTAACGTGTTTTAAATATTATGTGCGATGATCATCCAACTATAAACGTTCCGGGAACGGGGCCTTACATGACAACACCCTATGAATTATATAAATTAATTCAACCAACCATCAAGAAATTTTAACTCTTGCAACCATAAAAATTAAACGACCCCATAAGGTTTTCATCAACCGAAGAAAAATCAATTTAAGATTTTAATACATAAACTTTTTACAAACTAATTATCACATGCTAAAAAAATAAATTATAAAGTCAATAAATATATAATAAATTAAATTCATTACTTCATTAACTCATATAAACTCCATTACCCATATAGAAGTTAAGCTCATTAACCATAATACTAAACTAATAATTAGTAAAAGTTCAATTTATGAAGTTTTAATATTGGCAACAATTGAACTGAGATCGATCACATATCAAATATTGGCAACGAAAGCAATAAGTAACCGGTGTCAAGCGTTAGCCCTTAGGTTCAAGATCATGGTGGTCAAGAAAGATCATAGAACAAGACAAGATATAGAACAAGACAATAAATTGATAATATAATAAATCAAACTTTACTGTTAGATTGATAAGATAACTTGAAGCCAAACCAAGATCTAAGTTCTTGTATGGTAGCATTCATTGATAGAACAATTTGGTTTTAGATTTGTTGGAATAACCAATTAGATCACTCAAAAATAATGTAAACATGTACTATTGAAATAGCATAATTTAACACTTTTCTTATGATTAAACTCAACAAATCATAATTTAACACTTTTCTTATTGAAATACGTAGCCTTATATTTATATTAGACAAAAGTTAATCATAATCCAACTCAAATACTAGTTAAATAATCAGATATATAAACTAATAATTATCTATTATAACAAACTGATAATTAGTAATTGGTTAAATCAAACTTTTGGTTTCACTTCTTAATCTCTTTTGCTTTATCAAAATTAAATGCTTCAATTATAAAGATTAGATCATTTATATGTTGGAGTTATAGATGTTATATGAGTTTAATATATAAGTGTGTCATGATCTATGTGCAGAACTAGATAATTGAGTTGGTTAAGTTAAAATTAAGGCGTTGTGAAACAATGTTGATGCAAATTCATTTTGTTAAGCTGCTTTTTGGGGGGGTTTAGGTAGGGGTGGTAAATAAGTCATGTTTATGGGTTGGTGGGTACAAACCCCAATGACCCAACACGTAATACATAAACTCGAAAATCATGCTAGACACACAAACGTGAACACAACACGAACCTCTAGATTGTATTAGACACATGAACCGAAATACAATACAAATATTCAAGAGTTGACACGAACATGACTCGTTAAACATCATTTATGATTTTTTACATCAACGGTTGGCACGTGTGGGAGGTGATTGATACAATGATACGTGTATGCTTTATGTTTTCTCTGTCTGTGCGTGCTCTCATCGATTCACGTCATCAGGGAGTGGTGGTTAGGTTTTGTTTACCCTGAACAATCGCTTGAACCCTCTAGATGGCGGTGATGGCATGGTGGTGTAACTGGTTTGTTAAAGGAGTGGGCCTTTTGCAAAGCATTGGTGTGACAAGTTGAAACCAAAATCTTTACTGAAAAAAGATGAAGAACCAAATCTCTTAATAGAAATGAAGATTTAAGAGTAACAAACGATGAAGCATCTTCGAGGCCTCTAAGCAGAATGTTGAAGCTACTAAACAATATATAGAAAAAACTGCAAGTAGCAAATGAAGAATCTTAATGATCGAAGGGAACGGTATGAGTTCGTTATTTGGTACGAGGGTAGCTAATAAAGTGCAGGTTTAATTACTTACATTCTAAATGAGGTTGTGAGATACAATGGAATTTCTCTACCCTTGATTTCGAACGACTTCCACACAATCGGTTCTTTGAATGTTGAATAGCTTGTTATGATTAAACTCTGAATTCTTAAGTTGGTGTGGCGGAATCAGATGGGGGCAGGTTATATTCCCAAGTTGCAACATCTGTTAAAGCCAATTGCGTTATAGATCTAAGCTTATTATTTGTTAAATGCGCTCGATTTGTTGGGTATAGAGGTATCAATACACAAGTTTATGATGGATGAATGCCACAAGTTTATGATTTGAAAATGTAAAATAGATTAATCATATGTCAAATGAAGGTTTACAAGCTATATATACATACAAACTTGGCGGGTTATCCACGGGTTCTAACCGGGTTACTTAACCACCAAGAAACTAACTTACCTATACTAAGCATAATTATACAATTGTCATACTAAACTTATAATAACATACATAAATATACTAATTAATTTAGTTTAATCTATCAATGCAAAACTTATGTGATGTTTTGTATTGATAATGTCTTGGCTGCACAAACTATTCTTACATATTCTTACAATTTTCTATGTGCGGGAATGTTACTGGAAAGCTTGCAAAAAGTTATGGATTTTGCTAGGGTGTTGAGTGTGTAGTTTAGATTGGTTATGAGGCTAGGAAAAGAAACCAAGATGATATTCTAAAGTGAGAATGTGGATGGCAATGGTAAAAGTTTAGTTATTGTTGAAATTTGATTTTTGATGCCAGTTTTAAGTTCATGATGATTAGCATACTATTTGTTTTTCTTGAGTTATTCATGTTTTCACAAGCATACTTATAAGGCTTTTCTGTTACTACTATTTGTATTTTTTACAGGTACTAGAACAGTTAATGTTGTCTTTCAGGTTGATATAAAACTCGATATCTTTAACGGTGGCAATTCAAATTCCGCATTAGGGTTATGAATTTAACTTTGCACCTGTTGATTCTCTACCCCTTTGCTTATTGCAGATCAAAACAACGTTTAAGCTCAATAGGTACTTTTCACTTTTTCCGATTATTTTAGTCTATTTGTTTTGATATTTATTGAATTTTATTAAGAATTTTAGGTTTTTGTTTTGTAAATTGAAGTTAGGATATATCATAAGGTGTATGTTTTTTTTTCTCTACGTTGAATTTAACCAAGATTTTTTTTTCCTTTGTTGTTAAAATGTCTAGAAAATGCAGGTTGATTTTACTTGATATCTTCAGAATTAATATGGCATTATGAATGCAGGTTGATTTTAGTTGTTGACATGTCAGATTTTCTTCAAGGGTTAAATCTTAAAAGTGCTATTCTCTTGATTTCAAACTTATTTACCCTAAAAGTCATACTTGCCTTAAATTTTGACGCATGTATAAGGTTTAGACGTTAAATTCAACAAGGAAAGCAATCTCAAAACAAGACATTCATGTTTTTGTTCTAAAAAGTCAAAAATAAAAGTTTTCAACAAAGTACCACTAGACTACATAACTATAGTAGGTATTCTAACTTCTTTTGAATTATCAGATTTATCTTTTCATCTATCAATTTCAACAATAAATATTTGGTGCTATTTAGTAACACATTTAGCTGTTCTGTCATGCGACTTCATATTTGGATAATTACATCATCATTGGACAATTTCTATATCTCATCAAATCGGGTCACAAAGTGATAATGTGACCCAATATGAGAAAATTAGTTAAAATGCTGAAAATGTGATGGGATAAATCATCACATCGAATTATGACAATATGTGGTGGGGTTCCAAGTTTACGTATTGGTTCCTTTTTATCATAGTTGATTTTATACATTTGCAACATATCGTTGGAGGTTTTACTGTGCCATTGTAGTGTATATATATACTGGCCTTATAAGTTAAATACGCATTGATCAAGTCAAACAACAAAAAGTTACAGGAAAGTAGATGAGAAAGACATAGGCTACACTCAGCGGCGTGGTCTACGCCTGTATATTGTAGCACAAACTTTCGTTATATTACAATCTTCACGGTAAATGAATCCTCGCGCAACGTGCGATAGGAATAAACTAGTTGTGTTAAAAACACAATGAAAGGAATAGTGTTTTTGTAAAGTAAGTCGTTTGTTTTTATCTAATTATGTTTAAATTATAAAACTAAATGTCAATATCTCTTTTAATTTTTAAAGTTTACCATCGATATACACAACATGAATAAAACACAACTGGAAAAATATAAATAATAAGTGGATTAAAAGGATCAAATGCTTGGTTCTTAATTTTTTATTACATTTTTTAAAGTAGATTACCTTTTATCAACAAAAATAGAAAATTTTCTTAACGAGTAAAGTTGACAGGATTTTCATGTGGTAACTCGATAACTAATATTTGTTCACAATTTTACATGTTTTTAGAGTATATTACCTTTTATTACACTATTTGATCAGTCAAAACAACAATTTAAATTTGTAAACTGCAGCTTACTTTGTAAACGACAATTTATACTTGTAAACTACAGTTTATAAAGATAGATAAATTTATATTAAATAAATTAAAATTAAAGTTCAAATAGAAATTAATATATTTATATAAAATGAGTAACTTTTGATAACTAAAATTCGGAAGGACACTTCTGCCATCGTAGATATATTTGTGAGTGTATGTATGTTACCCATTGAATATTTCGCCAAAAATTGTACTACTAACATATGAGCGATGGTGAGAAGACATATTTGTGATGATACTTATGATACCCATTAGACTTGAGTCTTTAAAATCTTAAATTCAAAGAACTTATCATAAAATTTTGAAATATGCACATAAGTTAACCGGATGGAAGTCGTATAATCAATTTATAATAATTATATATATATATATATATATATATATATATATACATTTTAATATAAATAAATTAATTTCTATTTGTCTTATATTTTATTTTTTAAATATAAATTCTATTTTTTAATTTATTTAATATACATAGATATCAATTACATATTTATTTAATATAAAAAAAAGTAATAAATTTAATAAATATTTTGGTTTGTAAACTACCATTTGCAAAGTAAAACTACAGTTTACAGTTACTTTATTCTTGTATTAAAATCACAAAACAATTAGAATATAATAGCATTTCCAATAAAAATGTTTTTTGATGTATTTGAGAAGAGAGAAAGTGATATGAAGAAAAGAGAATATGTTTTTTTTGATATTTTTTTCACTTTTCCATTCGTGATGTTCTAATCACCCCCTCCCCACACAAAATAAATAAATAAATAAATGTTCAATCACTTAATATATGCTTAATACCTTTTTATCCTTTGTAAAATTCTTAAGAAATATTAAAAAAAATCAAATAATCAATAAAAGAGAATTTCATCATTCATTGTTGACTAATACCTTTTTAATCTTTTAGTTAAGTTGGGTAAAAATTTGTTGATAACGTTGTTTTTAGTAACCTTGAGGCCATGCGAAACGGTTTATTACAAAGTGTTTGGTAAATTAAGCTGAGTACATCGTATCGTAAATCACTCTTTTTCTCAGACCTTGCATAAAATAAAAACTAAATCAACCATCAAATTGCCCTTTAATTAAGTTAGGAAGCATTGATATCCCAACTTTTCAATTTCAAAAGTTTGCAAAAGTTAATAGGGTTATTGAATTTTAATAATCCCAACTTTTATAAATTGGTCATGATTAATCTCAACTCAACAAATGTTTACGGACACTTTTAACTTTGAGTTTATTTTCCTTCAACGATCCCCTACTAACTGAGAGTTAGCACCGTTAGTTTTTTGATGATGTAGACTACTTATACGGCCAAATCACTAAGCAGAAAATTGAAATCAACTATTAGGTCCATCAAATTAAAACTTCTGTAACCTAAAACCCGTCAATCTTCACCTTTTCGTTTGATCCACTTGGCTCGTTAAAGGTAGATTTCAAGTGACGATCGATGCTAGACACTGAAAAAAATGACCTAATAGAGGTTGGACAACGACGGAGTTGAAAAATGACTCAAAGTTAGCCCCATTTCATTAAAAAAACTAACGGGCGTTAACTCTCAGTTAGTAAGGGATTGTTGAAGGAAAATAAGCTTAAAGTTAAGAGTGTCTGTAAATTTTTCCTGAGTTGGAATTAATCTCGGCCAATAAATGAAAGTTGAGATTATTAAAATCTAATAACCGAATTTAATAATAGAAAACTTTGTTACTTTCTAAAAATTGAACGAAAGCACTACAAAAGTGATAAATATAGTTAATGGAATGAGAAAGGGGTATAACAAGATACTTAGTTTTGGTCTCATATTTAAGGAAACACCGATCAAATGCAAAAGTGTTAAACATTCAATCGTTTTTTAACCCACATGAAGGAGAAACGAAATGAGGGAAAAACTTACTGACATTGGAGGCCGTGAAAGGAATAGTAGGTTTAAAGTACACGTAAGTAAAACAAACAAAAAGTTAATTTGAGACGTTACATTAACTATGTTTCTTTTCATCTCTTGAAATAGTTGATGCATTATCGATTTGTTACCGGATGAGACTGTAAGAAGACATTTGGTAATGAGGTTCATGTGCATACCAAAAAACAAACAATTTGTATGAAAAACATTAGTCACATAGACAACGAGTCGAAGCTTTGTTTGAAGTGTGCCTAAAGTTTTACGGTGAACATCTCCTTTTAATTAATTCGGCATGTTTAACGTTTTTATTAAAAATTCCATAATGTTATGTTTTTGGTTTTCATGGGTCATCAACACTAACAAAAAGAAAAGAAACTAATACTTTAAACAAGTGGGGTTTTTTTCACAACATTAAACTAACTACTAAGAGATGATTGATACCCACCATATAAATATTATCTATAAAGGCATGCCAACTTAAAAGCTCGAATGATCATCAACATTTCGAGTTTATAAACCATGAATATAGTTGTTATAAGAACAATAAAAGTACTTTTCATTTGTACGTCCTTTTTTGTCTTATTTTTGTACCCTCATAACCTGAAATTAAAAAAAAAGAAACAAGCAAATTCAGAACATAACTTAAGAAATTAACTACATAAGTCAAAACAAACTACCGCAAATGTTTTGAGAAATGCAATATTCTTCAACCAAGCATAACTAAAGCACAAAAAAGGTCCATGGAACTTAAAGTATACACCAAAATAAGTCAGATTAGACAACATGTCAATATGGACATGTTGTTTAAAGCTTTCACATCTGGTTTTCTATATCATTCACATCTCTAATATTTAAAGAAAATCTAAGCTTTTAATCAAACACTAGACCCCCTTCATTTATTAACTACATAAGAATAAAAGCATGCAAATTTCAATTTCAGTCGTTTCACCTCACAACTAGAAGTGTTGACTAATGGTTAACACGCCGTCAGACTTTATGCAAAAACACAATTAAGTCCAGCATCGGATTACGTATGCAGTAGGCTTTAGTTTTGAGTTTTCTTATTTAAGACATGTTTAATATAGAGTTTAGATAAATGTAAAGTTTTTCAACAAGCTTTATTAATTTTCTTTGTGGTGATAGCTTCCATAAGGAATGTTGGGATTTTAAACTTAAAAGTTAGGGAAAATTATCAAATTAAACATTTGACCAAACAAAATTACTAAAATAACCATTGACCAAATAAAATACAAAAAATAACCATTTAGTTTGACCCCTCGCCCACATGTAACTATCTCGCCCACGTGGAAAATGGGTAAAAAATATCTGGTCAACCATGTCAACGAGGGGTACAACAAACGAGGCGAGGGATTTGACCCACCCCTCGCCGAGTCAGCGAGGGGCACAACACACGAGGCCAGGGGTGCATTTATCGAGGCGGGGATGTGACATACCCCTCGCCGAGTCAGCGAAGGTCCTTCAACCGAGGCGAGGGATTTGACCCTTCCCTCGTCCACGTCAGCAAGGATGTGCCACATCAACGAGGTGTCCTTTTTTTCATAAAAATCATTATTTTTTCGTTTTCATAATCACATTTTTATTTAACATCACTATAACTTTCGTCATCCACAGGAATATTGTTTAAATTAGAAATAAACTTTTTAGTGAAGAATAACGTAAAAATTTCGTTTTGACCATTAAAAACAACATTAATAAAATATAGTAAACCTTTATCATCAGAAATATCGATAAAATAAGTATACATAGACATTTTATACGATAATCGTATATAACTTTGAATTCTCAGTTTTGAAGAAATCATATACTTTAATCCATCAAACGTTATGTTAGTAGATAAACTAAGAACATGTCTAACACATTTACCTTTTAATGGCAGATATTCTTCGACACCGTTTACAAAATGTCATTTACCACCACTACATAGTATGATATTAACTGACATTTTTAAAATTTTTAGAGAATTTTAAGAAGAAGGTTTTGAGAGAATG
>BJCM01086509.1:0-13279 GCA_018326385.1 Flaveria bidentis
AATAATAATAATAATAATAATAATAATAATAATAATAATAATAATAATAATAATAATAATAATAATAATAATAATAATAATAATAATAATAATAATAATAATAATAATAATAATAATAATAATAATAATAATAATAATAATCAATCAATCAATCTAAGAACAAACTGTAACTATTGAAATTCGAAAAAAAATGAATCAAAGTAAGAAGTGATTACCAGGAGATGAGAAAAGGCTCCGGTAAGCTGTTGAAGACGTTGATGATTAGATTATCATTCGTAACAGAGTGAATATCAGGTCCAGGAAACTGTCCGTTGATCAAAATCCCCTAAATTCACACACACAAACACACACAGTAAGTCACAATCAAATCACAGATCAGTAGATCACCAGATGGTCCAGATCTAGCACTAAACACATCAAACATTTGAAATCACACGAAGAAGAAGAAGAAAACAACTCGAGATCTGTTCAATTGTTCGTAAGAGATCAGTTGAAAATGAAGATCAAACGAACCTGTTGACGGACTCCAAGAGGATAAATGTCGCCGTATGTGACGTTCCACGTGAAGAATCGGTACGGATCTTCAGCTCCGGCGAAGGCGAATAGAAGAGCTGCGAAGGAGACGGCGGCGATCGCCGGCGAGATCGACGGCATTGTGGAATATTCCGGTGGTGGAAATTAGTGGTGAATGTGGAAAGTGTGGATGAAGGTAAAATGAATGAATGAATGAAGCTTTTAAAAGTGCGGTACAGAGGTGAGGGTGATGGAGGGGGGTTTTGAGAGGGAAAATATACGAATTAAAAATAATATTATTATGGTTTTGACATTATGCATGTGGATGTTATTTTTTAGTTTTTTTTATTTTATTTTTTTTTCGGTGGAAATTGTTTGTTTGGTTGGTTAAATACATTGGAATTATTGAGGGTGATGAATGGTTTATTTATTTAATTGGTTGATTATGCGAGATAGATGGATTTTTTTATTTTAGTACTAATTTCAAAGTATGCATAATAAAAAAACTAAACTATTTGAATTATTTCGGAAAATTGCGGCATTTATGTATGTTATGATGTGTTTATTGCACATTACATTTCATTTGTATAGAACAAATTTATATATCTAAATTAGTTTTTAAAATAAACATTTTTTTTTAATTTTTTAACCTTATACTTCAAGGAATTTAAAGTTACATTGAAAAATCGTTAATATTATCAGGATACAAGATTACGAAGAGATTATAAACTAAATACCATATACACTAAAAAGGGTAATAATGCAATCTACCAAACATATACACTAAAAAGAGTAATAAGGTAATCTACTGATCACTAACTTTCTAGTTTTTATACTTTAAATTCTTTAAATAATAAAATTATATAAATTAAGAAATGTATTTGGGTTTTCAAACATACAATTTTTAATAACTAGCGAACATGATCAAAACTTAACCAGGAATAAATTATGAGATATCGAATAGGTATGAGAGACATTTTAACAAATGAGTAGGAGAATAAAATGACCAACACTAGTACATATATTTGAGTAGGTTTTCATTTTTTTAGTTGTAGTGTACTATTGCCCCTATTTAAATTGTTCTATTTACATAAAGTACATATATTTGAGTAGGTTTTCATTATTTTAAATAAAGGAAGTAAGATGAAACACATATTGAATCTATGGGTGATACTTAAAAGCAACTCCACCTAAAAATGTCACGTGTACAACCACGGTAATAATAAAAAGTAAATAGTTAAAAAATGATACAAATAATAAAAATAGTTACTGTTGTAAGGTGTCGGTGGGTGGGGATAAAATAAATCCCACTTGTGGTGGGTTTGTGTTATTGACTGTGGTTGTGTTTGTAATGTGGCAGGTATGTTCGTCCCCGTCCCATGTGCTCCTTAATATTCCCACTTTTTTATTTCCCTTTTCCCCATTATTATTCCCGATTATTTACGCCACACATTTCATATACTAACGTTTTTTAATAGTTAATTGAATTACTGACGATCTATTGATAGTGACGGGGCTTGAAAACTCTCATAAGAGGCTGGGGCGAAAATATTTTTTGTTAAGGGAGACGAACTCGAGTTTTATATGAAAAATTATACTACCGGACCTAAAATTTAACTACCGGACTAAAGTTTAACACTACCGACGAAAAAAAGGAAGGGGGCGGCGGCCCCCTCCGGTCTTAACTATGCTCCGCCAATGTCTATTGGGCCACCTGATTATTTGTATTACTCATATATTTAAGTATGTAACTCGAGATTATTCTTAAAAAAGAAACTCGTCGTAAGAGAAAAAAACCCATAGAAATATCACCACTGCTCATGACGAGAAAAGGTCATACATTTAACAATGTCACAATTATTAATATGACACATCAACCAAATAGTGTTCATTCAACGCACATTTATTACTCTCACTTACACAATATTTATTATTTGATACTTATCATTACGTTCAACTTTAGTTAGAAGGAACCTCACACTTTATCATAGCTAATGATGTTAGTTGTTTTACAAAAATATATACTTGGTTTGCAAATTGTTCATCTGCAACTACTTCTTCGATTTCGACCACCTAAGGGGTCGAATTTACATAAGGTTAAAGGTTTTGTTATTAACGGCAAATTGTATATGTTTATTTATCTTATCTAACTCTTAGGGACTACAAATTTGTTTTTGTTTAACTTGTATCATGATGGTAATAGATAACATGAATATTCATGATCTTTATTTATGTTACAAAACTTAATTTGAAATTTGGTATTTTCTTATAAATGTTATAAAGATGTCACTTGTAATAAAGAAAAACACACAGATTTGTCGTCCTTTTAAACATATTCCTTGCATTAACTAATGTCGTTATACATGCAACAAATAAACAAATATTCATCTAGATTTGGATTTTGTGTATGCCTATGAACATGCCACCGACCTCAGATGTTTGGCTAGCCATATCAAATATTTGAGTGATAATAACAATTATATATAATTATCGGAACTTCAGTGTAGTTTTTTTAATATGAAGGGTACGAAGTCTATATTAATAATATATGTGAATATTAAGGGTTGCACTTATGCTAACATATACGGATAATTACGCAAAAGTTGTAATAGCATGTGTATAACAATTCAACAACATATATGTATTATATAATAAGGGTAAGATTATAATAAAAGAGTGTTTGATCTAAAAAGTCTAAAAATAATAATGTGTTTGACATGTATTCGTCTATTGTTTTAAAGAGAATGATATTTTGGTCATTGTGTTAAACACGTCAGCTCATGATAGTGTCTTATGAGTTCATTGTGTCCATTAGTTCATTATGTTATTTATTATATACATCATGTGTTATATGTATTTATCATTGTGTTTTTATCTTTTAGATCATTTATGATATTTTTTCATTTTTTAGATTATATAAATGTATTGTCAATCATTGTGTTTTATAATTACTATATAATGATATACCTTCATCAATATATTTGCAAAACTCAGTATTGAAAATAACATAATATGTAATATTTGTCATTGTTTTTATAGACCGTATAAACTTGTTATTATCTATTTTTGTGTTTTACAATTAGAATTACACAATGGTATTATTTCACAAATTATTTTTCAAAATTTATAGTTTTCAAGATAACACAATGACTATAAAAAACACAATGAGACATAGTTTTATTTTGTTATTGTTTTTAATGTATTAAATTAATTAGCTTTTAACTTATAATTATGTTTTATATGTTAGATATAAACAACAATGTTATTCCACCGTCGATGCGATTCCTCCTAGTGATAGTTGATGTTCGGGGTGGTGCGGTGTTTTATGATAGTGGCGGTGTATTTTGCTTCGGTCGTCGTCGCAGTTTCTCTTTGGTATCCTTGGGGGTTTTCAAATCTACCGGTGTTCTATGGTTTTGGCAGTCGATTTTGTTCAGCTTGTGGTTGTGATTTTTCTTTGGTACCCTTTGGGGCTTTCAAATCTGTCGGTGTTGTATGTTTGTGACGGTGGATTTTGCTCTAGTTGTCGTTCCGCCTCTTATTCTTGGTTGAGGTGGACCCGACAACCATATGCAGACCATTCAACATCGTCGTTGTTGTTGTTGTAAGCCACCTTTGCGGCCTTTATTAATATGTGTCTCTACACTATGTCTATGTAACCTGTTTTTCTTAGGTTGATTGTTAGGTTGATGATGAATTGATGATGAGCATTAGTTCATCTGAAGCTTTGTTATTTTATTAGTTTCTGTCACACTCCAACCTTGACGGCGGAATCGTCGAGATATGAGGGTTAAGATTGTTCACAGCCACATAACACTATCTTTAAATGAAAATATTATTATTATAAATTTCAAAGTCAAATACAATCATATGACTCAATCTTGAAATAGTTTCGGCACAAAACAAAACATAACATAAGCACCTTATTCTTTTAACTAGGTCCAAATCCTAAATATATTGCAGCTTCAAAAGTTGACTTCAAACATGCGCGTTTCCTGAAACATGTTAAAGATAAAAGCTCAGCTATGAAGTTGGTGAGTTTCCAAAGGTTTAATATACATATTATATCAAAGGTTACAAGTAGCAATTCATGTCATAGGTTACGAGTTTGCAAGTTTATCAAACACATATAGCTACAATCAAACCTCGACTTAATTACAAGTTTATATGATTGGCTAAGTGTATTTAGTTCCCATGATGAACAAGTCATGCGTCATCAAGAGCCAACAATACATCGACTTTAGCACCAAATAGGCTTGTCAGACCCAAAGATCTAAGACGTCGTCAGGCTAGCAATAGTTAATGATTTTCAACAAAATATGTATCTCATATAAGACTTACAATAACACAAATAACTATGACAAATAAAAGTATGAATTGCAAGTGTTTTACAAGTATCAAAAGGATTACAAGTGTAAGTAGATAAGGTAACATGTTTCACCCCAAAATGATGTGAAATAATATAAAAAGGGGCAAGGAAAACTCACTTGACAAATAAATATAAAAATGATGATTAATAAAAATAATAAGCAATATTCCAAAGTAGTCATTCACAAGGTACTTAAATATTTATATATTTACAAAATTTAGGTTGATAAGATTAACGATTTCACGTGAACTAGGGTATTAGAATTTTGGGGTTTTTATAAATAAAATTAGTGAACTCTTATTTATATATTGTACGATAAAAGAAGGTATCATTTATAAGATTTTAAAGGAATTAAATCCTTTGTAAATAACTTGTGTATTTAGTTATAAAATATATTTGAATACTATAATTATCATTATAAATTTCTAATCAAGGAAAACATAAGGTCTATAATAATTACATATAAATCTATTTTTATAAATATATATAGTTAAAACATTTGTAAATAATTTTTATAATAAAATGTTAAAATGTTTTTCAAGAAATAATTTACAGAATATGTTTAGATGATTTTAAAAATATTAGGAGTTTATAAAAATCAATGTAATATTTAAAATTTTTTTCTATAATTGAATTAAGGCTAAAAAGCCTTTTTTAAAACAATCAAAGGGTGCCCGGGTTCGAACCCGGGACCTCTAGGTTGGGATGGGGATGGCTAACCAATGAACTAAGGCTCTCAGTTGCATTAGAAATTGGGTTTTAATTCTTAATAACAAGGTTAATTAGGTATCCCCAAATTCTTAAGAACCCTAGATTCGATCGAGCTCAAATTGAAGCACCAATCGATTTTGTAAACGTTGATAACCATGGGGTTTTTGTTTCCCATGTAAAATCGAGTGTAAAGGTATGTTTAATTACCCGGTTTGAATTGATTTGATGTTAAGAATAGACGAAGAACAAGCCAAGATCGAGTTGAGTACGATTGAAGAGCAATTAACGATGATAATCAAATTAACCTGGTGGATAGCTTTGGATAATGTTCTTGATTCAAAGCCTTTTATTAATTTCAGTTCTTGATTCCCAAATGATGAAGTTCGAGTATTTGCAGGTTTGCGATGAAAGTGTTGATCGGATTAGATGTGTGTGTTTGTTTCAAGTGCAATTGGAACTTATAATAGCTTAAAACTAGCTAAACGTTCGATTATAGATCATTTAATTTGCTTATTATTAAGTGTTAATGATTGAATGGCTCGATTGTTTAATGCGACGGTTACTCGGGTCATTTGAGTTCATAAACCGTTGTTTAAACGCGATTAAAGTTTTTAGGCGGTTTCGAATTGCTCGCGAACCGATTGGATCAATTTGGGATTGGAATTCTAAGGGAAAAGGGGTGTTTCGAAGCAGGTGTTTCTTTGTGTCGATGATAGTGAACCATGTTGTGTCATGGTGTTTCTCTATGTCGATGATAATAAACCATTGTTCATCAAAGTCTTTCAACTGTTTTTGTACCTTAAAGACAATGATTAATTTAGAGCAAGAATGTCATCGGTTTCCATGGCTTGACAACCATTTACGTTATGTAGGCATAACCGGATGTTGGTTTTGAGCCTTTACATAGATATTACCACATTATACCATTGTGTTCTATTAAAAATCAAACTCAAAGAATTGTGCACTGTTGTGTTCAAGGTCATTTTATGTTTTTGCGGTTTTGGCCCTTGTTGTGCGAATGGATCTATGATGAAATACTGTTTCCATGGTGTTATGTCGTTGAACGGGCTACATTTGTTGCTTATGTTATCGTGCAGAGACTAATGAGTCAATGATGATGAAGTTGAGTTCATCCGATATATTTTATAGTTTCAAGTTAACACGTCTAGGACTGTAATGATATATCTGAGCCCTGGTTACTTAACCAACGTCCTCATGCACAAACCCCCGACATGAATCACGTGTGGGAAAACAACTAGTTATATTAAAAAGAAAAATTAAGGGAAGGAGAAGGTTTGCTATAGTTTTGATGAAGTAGAAGATGATCATCAAAAATTTTATCCGGTCGAGTTCTTAAATTCACTAATTGTTAGTGGTCTACCGCCTCATAAACTTCGTTTGAAAATTGGATGCCCATTTATATTGTTACAGAATATCGATCCATCCCACGATCTATGTAATGGCACACGTTTGATATGTAGAGGTTTCCAACAAAATGTTATTGATGTCAAAATAGTTGTCGTTCAGCATATTAGAAAAGGAGTATTTTGCTTAGAATCCCTTTTTTTTCCTGAAAAAGACTGTTCACTTATAAGTTGAAGCGAAAACAGTTTCCCATTAGACTTAATTTTCCATGACAAACAACAAAGCTCAAATTCAAATGATTCTATATGTTAGTGTTCATCTTCTGAAATCTGTTTTTTTGCATGGACAACTTTGTGTTACTTTATCAAAAGGGATATTACTGAAAAATACAAAGGTGTTAGTACGCCCTCCCTAATTCACGAATGTAAATACACGAACTGAGACATGCTATTCACTTCTCATTTAAGGTTTGTGTAAATAAACGATTTTTTTTAAATTCGCTTCTCGTTTAAAAGTTTTGCTAGCATAATATATTAGCGAAGATCTATAAAATTTGTACTTTTGAACCGGCCTTTCTTTTAAATAATATAATAAATAAAATACAAGATCGCACAAATAATTCTTTTCATGTGATGAGGGGAACAAAGAAAAGCACATGTCTTGTCTCGAATACCATTTTCAATTATTTGGACACCTGTTTCTTTTTCATCAGTTTTAAAAGTTTTTGGATCGAAACATTATTTTCTCATCTATTTTATATAATACCCACGAACTTGCATTTATAATTTTCGTAGTTTAGTTAATTGTCTTTATACATGTATGTTTTCCAAGAAACTATACGTACGTTCAGTTAACAGTTCGTAAAACATCAAACAGAAAGCTTGATCATGTTTGTTTATTTAATAATAAATGAAAATGAACAATAATATTTTTTTATTTAATAAAAGGAATAAAATAAACAACTATCTTGTTTATTGACTATTGTTCATTTATGTTTGTTCATCAAAAATTATTTACGTCCATTTATTGTTCTCTATATCTTCATTTTAAAAAGTTGATTTCAGTTCATTTTAAAGCTATCATCCCGTCAACAACATATTTTTTTTTCTTTTTAATAAAGTTACTACTAGCATTTAGATATACTTTTCATATTATTGTTTACTTTTAATTGATATACGTTTGTGCTTGCTTATATTCATTTCTGTATGCTTATGTTCATTTCTATGTTTTAGAATACTAACAATGCACTCTCTTATCTTAAGGAATGAACCCGAACAAGAAAATTCATTTAGTAAGAAAAAATTGTTCATTTATATTCATTTTTGTATGCTTATGTTTGTCTACATTCGTCTACCCAGTTATAGTTAAAAAAAGTAAAAATGGACCCTCGACGTTATATTTGTATAGTTTGTTACAAACCTGCTTATACATGTAGTCAATTTGGTTTAGATGGTATACAAAATACTCGGGTTTGAGTCTCCAAAAGTGAACCTCACACAGTGAGAAACATCACCGGACAAGTGTAGCAGGTCGCCCAATAAACTCGATTAAACTCTTGCGTTACCGACAACCATCAAAACTTATTGACGTTATGAAAAGGACTTGATCTTGTAGAAAAAACTATACTAGTGTTCATTTTTCTCATTTACACATTGCCACGTTGGCACAAATCAAAGTAAAGTAGAAGATCAAAGCTTACAAACTACAGGCTAGCCCATAACCAAGCAAATGACATTACAGCCCAACCCAGTATCTTTTTCTTCTAGTTTTGTGACCCAAATGAATTCGTTTGGGCTTTAAGTATATTATAACGGGCCGTACCACAACAACACTAACAATATGCTTGTAATTTGTAAATGCCGTTCGTGGACCATTGGGAGCGAATTTTGTTTATACATTTATGAAGAAAACAAAATTGTCACACTTAATTAAGCAAACAAACATGAATATATGTCTTATTCGCTTATTTAGGGTTGTTTGTCAATTTTTGAATGATTAAATGCTAAACCAATAAAAGGTCTGAACCATTAAATGTTAAACCATTAAGATGTCTGAATCATTAAGAGGTAGTATATCTTAACTATTCAAAGGAAAATATCTAATCAATTTAGATAAAAGATCTTAATCATTCAACACTAGGCCTCTTAACCATTTAGTATTAGAATAATGTTTAACAATTTAAAGGCAAATTTTTGAACCATTCAGACATTTGCTCGCGAAACAAACACTCTGAATCATTAAGTGCTAAACCATTCAGACATCTGAACCATTAAGAAACTGATTCAAATACTACCAAACAACCCTTTAGTTTGTGAACGCCAACATACGTTTGCTCATTTACATTTGTTTATATTCATCCATTGACATTCTTTTATGTTTGCTTTTTAAAATAGTGGATGTGAGCTAATAATCAAATTAGCTCACGTTCACCAACTTGAAAACCCTACACGTTATACTTGAGTAGGGTAGGGTCGGGTCCGGAACAGGGTCCAATATCGGGTTTAATTTTTTTTTCTTCTTTTCTTTTTCTGTGTGTGTGTCCAATACCGGGTTCAATCGGGCAGGGTTCAGGTTAGGTTCTCTACAAAACTCAAAATCTAAAACAAGTTCCAACCCTACGGATTTAAACGGGTCCAACCCGGGTTGGGTCCGAACCTAGTTTTTATGTCCACCTCTACTCTAGAGGCGTTTTTAGCCCCATGGGCTAGCTGATATATTCTAATAGTTTAGATGTGTTTGTTACTATGTTTGGCTCACTAGCTAAAAAATATTACCAAAAAGTTAAGAAGTTGGTTGGATGAAAAGTTCAAGAAATTTACCCGCGTTTAATCAAAATCAACCCATAACCCTTAGAAAAATCGAATAACCAAAACTAATTAACGGAAAACTAAACATTTAAAAATGTTCAATAACTGAATACTTTAATTTCAGTTAGCGTTCAAAACTGAACCAGACCGACCGGTTAATGTTCTTCAGCATCTTACACAACACTAGCAAATTTAACAACACTAGCAAGTTTAATAACTTTACATTTGTTACAAAAACCATAGGGAGACATTGGAGATTTGTTTAGGCAGATGCTCAATAACTATCCAATCAAATAACAATTCAAAACTCCACATTTCCATTTGTTTCATGATCCATTCATCACCATATTATACGAATTGCATCAATGGAGTTTTGAGAGGAAAGATTAGGATACAGAGATGATTAGAATGGTTAATATTTTGGGTAAAAAAGGATGCTAGCCTTGTGGTTGTATTGAGTTGGGTTGTGAATTGGAGTAGTTTATATTCAACGTGCCACCGGTTTTTGGCTCGATTATAACCTTGTGGCCTAATGAAAATGATGATTGTTCTTCGTAAAAGTGGTGTAGGTTTGAATACCTACAAAGACAGGTTGATTGGTGGTACTTAAGATTTTGTTATTTTACCGGTTAAGCAAACACCATATACATCGTAAATTAACAATGGTTTACCTTTACAAATAGAGGGCTTTCAACCAAAAGGCCCAAAACTAGTGAATTTAAGAAGATAATCAGCCCAAATGACAGATATTTAGATAATATAATCAAAACTAGGGGTGAACAAACCTTAACCATAACCGACCATTAGCTGATAACCAAATCAATTTTAACCGAGAACCATTATAACACACGGTTGTGCTTAAGATTTTGTGATTAACTGATAGATCGATCATGGTTATGGTTAAGGCCTAAGGGTGTCCTATAACTGGAGTTTAACCGAAATCGAACCAAACTTTAAAATATAAAATTACTATTTCAAAATATTTATCACTTTTTTCTTTATATAAAGTAAATGTGTAGTGTGTCACTACATTACATATATATCTGTTGTTTTTTAAATATTAATTAATTAATATATATTTGTTACAAAATGATTTAAAACCAATGTATTATTAGATACTTATTTAGAATTCCGTCATTTAACCACATAAATATAAAATTTGAAGCCTGAAGAAGTCACAAGAAACATACTCAAAGGTAACCACATATGTGGTAACTTTCATTAATCGAAACGGACCCATAACCAGTAGTTAACTTTCTAACCGAAAAATTGATTATGGTTTTGGTTATAAAAGAGGCCATAATTGACCATTCAGTTATGGTCATGAAAAAGACAAAACCAACCTATAACTGATTTCGCATACCTCTACTAGAACTCTAAGAGTCGATAAGAAATTAAACCTCGAACATCAAACCCTAGAACATAAACTACACCACAATAAAAGGAGCATCAATGTGATGATCCAAGAACAAATAACAACACAAACTGAACTAATAACAAATTTATAACATGCAAAACCCTAAAACAAAAAAGACACAAGATCTGAGCAAAAGAAGATCAAAGCATGTTAGAGAAGATCAAAAGAGTTATATTAAGTGTATTATGGAAACAAAAGCTCTCTCTTTATATTTAGAACCCATATAAATATGGAGCTTGACCCGACTCGGGAAGGATCATTAGGCTCCTATAAAGCCCAACAACAACAACTAACCCAACGTCTACTCAACAACTTAGCAGCGGTTAGCCAAACATCTAAGCATCCCATTCTAAGCACGCAAGCAATTTTAGCAATACTCAACATGAAAAAAATTAAAAATTAAAAAAAAACCAACAAATATATTTTGCCTTTGAATTAATACTTTTTAACACGTTCAATGACGTACTTATCTGTCGATGAAAGGAATTTCATATGGTTAGTAAAGAATTTACCAATGTATCAGAAACGGAATTTATTGTCACACCGTTAATTTCCACAAACTGGGTTCTACTGTTAGACGTGTGACAAACTAAGATCTCAATTATTAATTACATCGAACGACATATTTATTAAAAAATCATTTACGAAAAGTTTTTCGTTTAACAATAACTATTCAAAATCAGGTTTGATATTTTAGAAAGGGAAAATGTCACAGAATAGTAACCAAGTTTCAAAAGTGTTCTAATTTAATTATCCATGCATATTTTTCTTAAATTGGACCTCCAAACGATCAAATCAAGTCATTACCAAATTTTATCATGACAAGAAAGTAATGATGGAAAAGGAGAGTTAGAATTTTCAATATATAAAATTATATTAAAAAATAAAAAAGCATGTTAATTATGAAAAAAAAGTGCCTAAAATTTACGTCAACGTTCTATATCAACATCAAAAGATAGAAAAAAATATTTTCTAACTGAATCCAAAAGTATAACATGCTAAAAAATATGTTATGACTTTTAATTTGTATAAAATATAAAAATGAGTGATCTGATTGAAACACTTTTAAAACTTGAGTTACTTAACTGGAACACTTTTAAAAATTGGTTACTATTTTACAAAGTTACCCATTTTAGAAATGCATAAGCAAATTAGTAAGGAAATCCCAAAAATAGTAATGCGTAAAAACACGCGCCCCAAATCAAGGTTAGATAGTAATTCACGAATCATAGTTTTAAAGGACATGATATTCATGAATATAATGATGTGCTCCTAACAGTGCAAATTTCGTTATTGACCTGAAAGGAAAATGATAAAGCGTCAACACAGGGTTAGCGAATTCATATGTTTATAAGCCAAAATAGTTTAGAAACAAATACAGTAAACAAAGTATATCATTGCAGATAACTGATTTACTTTTCATGTCACTAAATGTATGAAAGTCGCAACCAAAGCTGACAAGTAAATTTAAGAATGCCTCGACCGTGGTTACCAAATCACGACAATAGTAATTAGGTCAATTTAATACTCGATCGACTTCCAGTCGTGAAAGCACGACTAGCCCGGGTGAGGTTTGTCAAATCCAATAGTACTAAGGAAGTATCTCTCTAATATCATGGAAATAATGGTTTTCGAAACTTAGGACTTAAGTGGTAACAACATAGTTCACATACGATTATACAGTCTTACTGAATCTGAAGAAATATGTTTAAAGCATGTTCACTTCCTAAAAAAAGAATAATATAGAAAGCGGGACTAAAAAACTCACTTTGAATGCAAAATTACAAATATTTCAAGAAAACAAATGTCACACCCCAACCTTGACGGCGGAAACGTCAAGATGTGAGGGTTAAGATTGTTCACAACCACATAACACTATATTTAAATGTAAATATTAAAATTATAAGTTTCAAAAGGAAATACAAACATAAGTCTCAAACATGAAATAAGTTCAAACATAAATCAAAACATAACATAACATTTTATTTATTTAACTAGGTTCACGTCCTAGTTTTATTGCAAGCTTCAAAAAACCACTTTAAACTTGGGGGTTACCTGAAACATGATAAAAATAAAGGTCAACTACAATAGTTGGTG
>BJCM01086510.1:0-23871 GCA_018326385.1 Flaveria bidentis
TTCATAATATAAAACTTTTTTAAAATTACTAAATATTTTAAAACCGATGTTTTAAAAAAGTAAAATTTGTATAAACAAAAAATATATAAAATTAAGAGTTGTAATAAAAAATTTAAAATGTAACCATTTGATTTCAAATAAAATGTTTTTTCTTAGAAAATAACAAAAAAATAAAAAATAAAAGTTTAAAAAGTTAGATATTATTGTTTAATTACGTATAGTAATTACTCATACGTAATATCAATAACATATTATCTTAAAATATTATTTTATAATTAAAAACTTTAATTTTATTTATTTAACCTATACAACACATAATTTATATTATATAGAGGTATAATATATTTTAGATTAGATAATTTACAAACTTTAATTTTTAATACAAGTTAATACATGTACTTTACGCTGATTGCTAATAAAGTCCTTTCCTTATCGCTCATCACTCCTCTCTCTCACCATGAATTCAGCATTTCTTCCCTAAAATTCATAAACCCTCAAACAACACACACTCACATCACAACATTCACAAACAATCAAAACCCACAAACCAAAATCGATGATTTGTTAAAACCTCTTTTGGGGTTTGAATGATCCATCAGTTTTCGTCATTCTTTATCGATTCATTTGAGGACTATTATGTATAGATCTGGAGCTGTGATGGCATGGAATGTGTTCAAATTCTGTACGGCCCTTAGAGGGTTAGGCTCGATCATGATCTTGTTGGTTCTTGGTGTTGTTGGTGTCACCTATTACGCCGTCGTTTTGTGCAATTATGGGCCTGCTGTTGCCGCCGGTGGCCTTGAATCGCTCATCGCACTTGTGGTTTTGATCGTATTTCATACACTGGTAATAGTTTTCTATTGTTACAAGTTAATGTTTATATTTGCTTCTTGATTATTGTTGAATTTAAGGTGTTTAAAGGGGAGGGGGTTTATATTTGGGTTGTAGCTCTTAATATGGAATATTGAGCTGGATTAATCTTGTTTGTAAGAGTAAATATAGGAATTTTATCTGCAGAAGTCATGATTTTATGGAAATTTAGTATATTATGAAATTAAATTCGATCATGTGCAAAATCTCGAGATTGTAATGGGATATATATATAGTAGATGTTTGGTAATTTATGGAAAAAAATTATGATGTGAATCTTTTTTGTGTTTTAGCTAATGTAAGCCTTTGAGTTAATCAACTCAAATATTTTTTTAATGATCATAAGTTCAAAAGGGGAAAAAAATTATCATCAATAATTCCAAGATAAGACTGTTGTTTCCCCTAATGAATTACTTAGTAAATGAATATCATGGGAACTTTGAGTTCCAGCCTAAGTTTGTGTCTGATATGAGTCCAGATTTGGACACTAACGGGGTGTTTAGATGTGCAATTTCAAAGTGATTATTGTGAACTGTAGGTGTAGATTTAGAGTTAGAAGTGAGTTGTTTAACGTTAGAAACAGACAGATAAGTTTACATTTATGTCAGCTCTCTTTCTTACAGTTTCACCTTGCCTGGTTATCCAAATCTGATCGTTTTGACCATAAGTAGTTAGAAATAACTGTAATTTGTTTACAAGCACAATCAGCTACCCTCTTGTTTGGTACTTAATTGTAAAAGTTTAGCTCTTCATGCCTTTTCTTCTGTCGTGGCAATTCCACAATCGAGTTCAAGATATCAGCAAGTTTTTGGATAAATTGTAAATAGATTCTGCTTTTGATCCAATAAGTAGTTTCATATCCACATATAGTACTCCATGTTTAAGGGTAAAATTAAGTCACCTATTTCCTTTTGTTTATACTGATTTGAGACACTTTTATTCCCATTTACTAAAACGTGTCTCCTTTTTCATGAAATTGTCTTCTTAGGTCGTATTATCTTCAAGTCCTTAAATAAATAGATCTGCCAAACGCTTAGACATCTGGCTATTACATATTGGGACAACAAAATCCACATCTCAACACTCTTTTGCAACATGTTTAGTTGATTATCTCATTATGATTATTCAAATCATACAGTCACTTTTAAAATGCACATCCAAACACCCTCATAATAAGAATCATAGCAACCGCTATAGATTTAGACAAATTGTTGAACTATGTTGATCCTCTGTTTTTGCTTCTTCCTGCTATGCATATATTATTTTGTGTGTGTGTGTGTGATAACTATTACTTAAATAATGATTATGCTGATCCAGCTGGTGATGCTATTATGGAGTTATTTTTCTGTTGTCTTAATGGACCCGGGTGGCGTACCACATAATTATAGGCCTCTGGTGGATCAAGAAAGAGGAGAAATTGATCCATTGGAAGCACCTGAATTTGTCCCGTTGGCTACACCTGCTCCAGGCAATGCAAGAATCCGTTATTGTCGCAAGTGTAACCAATTCAAACCACCTCGGTGCCACCATTGTTCTGTTTGTGAGTTCAATCTCCCACTCTATTTATAAGCTTTGTGTGTATCATTATAGATTTTGAATATTATAAAGAATGTATGTGTATATTCATTCTTATAGGTGGGAGGTGCATTCTAAAAATGGATCATCATTGTGTGTGGGTTGTTAATTGTGTTGGGGCCCTAAACTACAAGTACTTCCTTCTCTTCCTGGTATGTTCGATAATTCTGTCATCCTGTTGGTGAAATGTTTAACGTACTCTTTTAAAGGGATGTTGCCGTAATGCCAATCTTTTTTGTGATATTTATGCAGTTCTATACATTTCTTGAGACAACGGTTGTAACTTTAGCCTTGTTACCACATTTCATTGCATTCTTTAGTGATGGAGAGATTCCTGGGTCACCTAGCACTCTAGCAACGACTTTTCTCGCTTTTGGTAATGACTAATGAAGTCATTTTGCAGTTTTCTCAACCCTTTAATATTTGTCATACCTTTTGTTCAAGTATGTAACCATTCTTTCTTTTTGCAGTCTTGAATTTGGCTTTTGCTTTAAGCGTTTTCGGGTTTCTAATTATGCACATATCATTGGTGTCTGCTAATACCACAACAATTGAGGTATTCTTTATTGTTTATTTAACTTTAAGCGCATTCATAGTGTTGATTTTGTAAACAAAAACAAATGGTCCTTTAAACCCTTGAAATATGTCACATTCTTAACTCTTTTAGACCATTATCGGATAGCGATAATTGCAAATGTTGGGTATGGTCCTAATAATTATCATGTTTGTGATTTATTGAACTATATATGAGATTATTGACCAATAGTCAAACTTTTCATTGAAAAAACAAACAATACATTAGTCAAATGTTACATTTATTTTGGAATGAGACATGGACCTATGTTACAATCCTTTCACAAAACACAACCAAAAGCTATGCTGTTTTACCTTTTTTTATATACACATTCTATACATTCACTCATTATACTCGATTAGTTATTGATATATGTTGTTATGATCAGGCGTACGAGAAGAAGACCACTCCAAAATGGCGTTATGATCTTGGCCGCAAGAGAAACTTTGAACAGGTGCCATCTCATTATCTTGACTCATATAACATTTTAAACCATGTTACTTTGACTTTACAGAAGCGAATTTGATATATATGGTCAATAGCCAAACATTTCTGTACTTATATGAGTATCATGTCTATCATCTTTAAACCTCATCTTGGCTTCAAAGTTCTTTCTTTCTTGACTATTTTAGAAAAATGGGTTCATATAAAGCTTCAATCTTTGACTAACAGAGATTGAGCACTGTACTATCAATTCTACAATAAACTGATTAAGACTTTTGCATTTGGTGAAAATTTCAGGTATTTGGAACAGTACAAAGGTATTGGTTTATTCCAGCTTATAGTGACGAAGATTTGCGACGAATGCCTGCCCTTCAAGGCCTCGAGTATCCATCAAAACCAGATTTGGACGCCCAAGAATTCTAAAACCGGCCTCAATATAAAGAGTTACCCTAAATCATAGTATCTGCACACACCACCCCAAACCAACCACCATGCCACTGATTTCGGTTAAAGGTGTTTTAACTTTTGTACAAGTAGTAGTTCGGCTGTAAGTAGGGAACAGTTGAATGAACAAAATGTGTTGTTGACGGTTATAGTTGTTTGGTCCGGGCTGTAAAGAGATGTTGTCAAGAAATGTACATTAGTAACATTTTCACGAACCACCCACTCGCAAGTTCGTGTAGAGTTTGCTTGTGATTGTCGTGTATGTGTGCACCCCCTCTCTCAGCATTTGAAAGTGTTAATCACATATTTAGAGAACAAGGTAGTGTAAGAATTTACATATCTAGTGTCCAAATTAGTCAATCAAACAATATGCTTTATGCATATGTACCTATCCGGATAGTTATATAAAGCATTTGAGTTAATAAGTTGCAATCCTACTAAGTTAAATGGTAATAATACTTAAGCATTTGAAAGAGTGTTAATCATAGGCATGTGATTTGTATTCGTTTTAGTGCAATTGATTCTTTTGTTGATTCGATCGTGCCTAGACGAACGACGGTTGGTGTATAAGTATAATGGTCGTGCTCTAGGTCGATGGTAAGATCAAAAGAAACTTTGTCTATGTATCTTATATGCCCGCATAAAAACATGACCCCTTAACACTCATTTACCTATCTATAATCCAGTATACCATACTAATGCTATTTTTCACAATCCAATTTGATGATACACATGCTAGAGGAAATGTTTTTCATATAAGAAAGAGTAACTTGTGCGAGTTGAAATATTTTTCACAAATATTGCTTTGCTAAATGCGCTTTCATGTTAAACACATGGTTGTAAAACTCGCTAGGCGTTGTCAGGTCAATCGATTTAAGAGTTGCGGGTACTGGGAGTAGACGTTGATTACTCGGGCGAGGCTGAGTACCCGGGGAGTACTCGGATGTGATTAGTTTTTTAAAAATTATAAATGTGTCAAATATCATAAGTTTACTAATATTTGCAAAAAAATATGTGAATATCGATATAAATAAAAAGAATATATGTTCACATACAAAAATATTTCAAAATTTAATATTAGTTGTTTAATATTATAAACGTAGTAATCATTTAATTATCATTTTTCAAGATATCTCCATGAAAAAGAATAAATATCCGACAAAAAGCAGTGAAAAACAACAAAAATCGGTGAAAATTGTGAAAATCCGAGTTGGGTCGAGTTGTACCACATAAGGCCGAGTTAGACCAAGTTGGATCGATTCCGAGTAATGTTGACCGACTTGATGAAAACGCCTCGACACCTAGTACCCAGTACTTGGCCACCTATACCGAGTTTTACAACACTAGTTAAACATTTATACATCACTTTTGTCCGCACCCTCCCTAAAACACACACCCCAACAAAACAAAACCACATTTAATTTGAAACGGACTTAACAATCACGAGACTTCCAAATCGATTACTTATTTCAAACCTAATATCACAAGATACCTGGTTTTAGAGTTGGGGAAAACACCATTTTCTTAATCGATACATCCAAATTAATAATATCTTATTCATGATTTTGATTTTATGGTACGTTTTTGTTGTTTGAATGTATATATATTAATACACGAGTGACTTTCACTTAAAATTTTAGTGAGGAATGATGGTTGTTTGGTTCAGTTATGGACAAAACCACCTGGTCACCTTCATTATGTAGTTGTAAGCTTTATTATTTTTATAAGTCGTAAAAGGAGATGGTTCGTTTGGCTTGGATACACGTCAATTTATGAGAATGTTTTTAATGGGAGGTTCAAGACAACAAAAAACGCCATGGGTGACATTAAATTACTCTCCCATATTTGATTGAGAACTGTTATATTCTATTTTCAAAAAAAACGTCAAGACAACAAAAAAATGTCGTAAAATGATGCAGTTTTATATTGTAACTGCTATATTCTATCTTCTTTTAGTATTTTCTCTAGCATTGCCCTTCGAATAAAAACATGTCATGTGTACTTATAACTGTTATTTTTTCATGTTAGCTATTTGCTAGTTTGGGTTAATAAAAGTCCTATGGTTCAGATAAAATAAAAAATCCAAATCAAGCCAAACTAATTTCGATTAATAAAATAAATTTAAAAGAAAACCATTCAACATATTTGAGTAAAAGACAACGGCTATAGTTTCAGTTATAATTAAATACAACAAGCCATTAAAATCATTTTTAAAAATGACTAAAATTATTTTTAAAATTTACATAAACAATCCTTAAAACTTTAAAATTTACATAAACAGTCCTTAAAATTTACATAAACAGAATTAATGTCATAAGCCATAACATTTAAGAAATAAAACGTTAAGAGTTGAAATGTTAAAAAATCATTTTTTGGCTGATAGGATTAAATGTTCACCCGAACCAAAATACTAATTTACTCAATTTTCTTTTACCAAGGTTGAGCCGAATTCCAATTTAAAAACTACCCACGAACTCTAAAGCATACTATTTTTGAATAGTACCATAAGCATAAAAAGCATGCCAAAATCCAAAACGAAGAAACCCATAACTTCCAAACTATACTCGTGTTTATTCAAACTCCATAAAATGACACAAGCTCAACTCAAATCAAACCAATTAATCCACATGAATTCATCACCAAAAAGGTAATCAATTTCCCCCTCTAAAGAAACAAGCATCTTCATCATCTTCATAAACACTCATACACCAGTCAAAATCAACAAGAATTCATCAAAGAATCTTGAATCCTTCATGAATCATCATTGATCAGTAGTCTTCTTCCCCGACCGATAGTAACTCAAGTACCACCTCACAAACTTCTTCAGACCCGATTGCAGATCCGTACCCGGTCTATACCCGAACTCCCTCATCGCAGCACTAACATTCGCATGAGTAAACCCCACATCCCCATTCATCGGTAGCTTCACAACCCTCACCTTCGCCTTCACCTTCACCTTCAACACCTTCTCCAACACCCCCACCGTGTTCCCCAAATTCAACACCCTCAATTGCGCCGGCCGCCGCTTCCTCCCGCCGCTGCCGGTGCTCCCCTCCGCCGTATCAACCGCCCCCAAACACCCCTTCACTATATCCCCAATGTACGTGAAATCACGCGCCACCGCACCACCATCCCCCGATTCAAACACCGTTATCACCTTCCCTTTTAAAATATCCCGTGTGAAGAAGAAATACGCCATATCGGGTCGACCCCAAGGCCCGTAAACGGTGAAGAATCTCAACGCTGTGAGGGATAATCCGTATATGTGATTGTATGCGTGTGCGATTTCTTCTCCGGCTTTCTTGGTGGCGGCGTAGAGGCTCGCCGGTTGATCGGTGCGATCTTTTTCTGAAAAGGGGCTTTTGGTGTTCAATCCGTACACTGAGCTTGAAGATGCCCAGATGATTGCAGGTTGTGGGTCGGCGTTTTTGCAGGCTTCGAGGAGATTGACGAATCCGGCGATGTTGCTGTGGATGTAGGAGGTGGGGTTGTGGGCGGTGTATCGGACTCCGGCTTGTGCGGCGAGATGGATGACATGGGTGAAGGGGATGAGGTGGAAGAGGGTGGTGAGTAATGGGGTGTCGTTGATGTCTCCTTCGACGATGAAGATGCCACTGCGTTCGAGGAGTGATTGTCGAGCTCGTTTTAGGGATGGATCGTAGTAGTCGTTGAAGTTATCGAGCCCTAATACGCCGTCGCCGCGGCGTTTCAGGGCGGCGCTGACGTGGGTTCCGATGAATCCAGCGGCGCCGGTGACTAGTACGGTGAACCCCGTTCGGGTTCGGGTCCGGGCTGAGGATTTGACCCGTTTTTCCCATGTGGGTCCGCCCCATGAACTCGTTTTCAAAGATCTTCGAGAGAGATCTGAAGAAGATGATGAATATGAATGTGACGATGAAGATGAATATGGTGATGGTGAAGATGGGGATTTGAAGAAGAAGACCAAGATTAAGCCTAGAAACAAGAAGCTTGAGAATGCGAGTCGTGTGAGATTTGCAGAGGGGTTTCTGAATTTGAGGAGATAAGGGGATTTTTCTGGTTTGAATTTGCCTGGGGTTGAAGGGGAATCATCATCGTCATCATCATCATCATCATCATCATCATCATCATCCATATGAGAAGATGATGATGAAGGCATTTCTTTTGATCTTCAAGGAAATCTTGAAGAAGAAGAAGAAGAAGAAGCTCTGTTTTTCTGCAATTTCTTGAGGGGTTTGATGGATGATTGGTGGGTTTTTGTTGTTTTTTGCAATGGAATTTAACAAGATAATAAGGAGGAACAAGATTGGGTGTGTAATGTATTGGTGCGATTCCTGCAACTTTATTTTGCTTTTGTGGTAATGGCGGAATGTAGAGGTTTCTTGAGGATTGATTGTTGAATTTTGCAGAGACTGAAGTTGATTATATAAAGGTGATTGGAGAGAGAGAACAGGATTGTACGTTTATAATTATATATATAGTATATTATATATATATTTATATATAATTAAATATAAGTATTTTATTTATGATTTATATATGTATTTTGTAGTTATATATAAAAGTTAACTAAATTTGTATATCCAACACACAAATTTATGGTTTAACATCTAGTTTTTACCAATTAGAAAAAAACTGGTTCGAATTGGTCCGGTGTCTCGGTCCGACCACTGGTTCGGGACGAAACGACCGATTCGACCAGCCCAAAACGAACCATAGCGAACCGGACCGGCCACTAGCCGATCCCCAGTCGGACCGGCCAGTCCGATCCGGTCCTAACATCATTGAATATATGTATATGATTTCTGAATAGAGGAATATTGTTGAAGGATTTGAAATGTTGGATTTAGGGTGGACTCATGACTCGTCAAAGTCAAAGTTTTGTTAGGGATGTCATTTTTATCCGAACCTGAATTTCTAACCCAATTAAACTCTACCCGAACCCGATTAAAGCATAACCCGAACAAACCAAACCCGAATACACATCAAACCCGAACCCGAAATTCTTATTTAAGTCGGTCTTTGGGTTGTGTTTTGGCAATTCGGGTTGATCCGAATACCATATCATCATAATTAATAATCCATATTTTGTATTCTAGGATTTCATTCGATACTAACTGTGTTTTACTTTTTTTGAACTTGATCAATCATTTATTCACTTTATTTTCAATTGATGACACATATCTTAATATCGATCATTCCATCGATCTATCTTCCATATTAAACCATTTATAACGATTATAAACATGTATAATGATTCCATACTCGAGCATTCTCATGTATTTGTTTAAACTATATTGTTTAGGACTCATTGTACGCCCGGACGTAATAATATAAAGGTAACATGTTTTATGGCCTAGTAACGTTTTAAGGCTTTACATTTGTTCGAGCGATGATAATAATAATGATGTTTGTTTGTCTTAAGCTTTAGTTTTTTTTAACTATGACTACCAAAACTGATTGTGAAAATATATCAAATCCAATTACCAAAACTAAAACATTTTCAAAAATGTTGTCTTTGATTTTTACATTTACCAGTGGACAACCCGACCACCGATTAACCCGACCCGAACAAACTCGAAAACCGAAACCCGAATACCGATTAAATATAGTTTATTTGGGTCGGTATTCAGGTTGATTTTCTACATCTAAAAACCCGAGAAACCCGACCCGAACAACCCGAAACCCAATTAAAAAATCCGAATGACACCCCTAAGTTTTGTAGAGGGAGTCAGAGGGTGGTGTGATTAAGGAAAGGAAAATCGAAATCTTTTTGAGTTTGATTATAATATGAGTTTAGTGTAATATTATGATATTTAATACATAATTAATTTTAGCTATAAAACTATACGTGTAATAAACTAGAGAGAGTGAGAGAGGGAAATTCATTTCTTAATCATATCGTGTTTTAAGTTATACATTATGTATATAGTCACTACAATATAAAACCGACATTATAATAAACTAGTGTTTTTTACCCTTGACGGGCGTTGCGCGTCAAGATACCATATTTTTAATACAAGTTGGCTCAGAACCGATAGGAGGTTGCGACTGCAAACCAGGACTAGGTGCCATGCCAGGACAACCAACACCAATCTTGATGTATCATCATAGCCACAAAGCAACCCAAACAAAGAGTCTTGGAGGACTACATGACCTCGTCATCGACACTGTGCCTTTTAGCAGACCCAAACCATCAAAGTCGAACAACATTAAGGTTAGCTTATGCTTAGCATCAAACAAAATCCCAGATCAACATTAACAATCAATAAAGAATAGCTAACGCAACGATCATGCCAAGTATGGAAACACTAAAAGGGAATCGGATGGACAAAGTGTCATAAAGGGAACATAAACGATGGCACCACCATTGTAACCGCCCATCAACAACTGGAATCCCACCTCAAACGCGAACGGGAGACAAAACGTCAACATTTGACCGTCAATGACGCTCTACCTCAACCGCAAAATAGAGGCTAAGTGACGGTGATCTCTAAAGCGTCCACCACTATCACAGTGACGGATGACCATCAGTTGTCAACCGGACATCAGGAAAGGCATGTAGAACATGCAATCAGGCACGCCTCAATCACCACATACCTAACACTGGCCACCATGATACCGGTAACAACAGGAAACCTTAGAGCCTCCCTCGAACACGTAAGCCACCATTAAGCCCTAGAAACCCAGTAAGGCTCAATGGCGGAGAAAGGTTAATGCCTTGGCACGAGATCTGGCACGGTTTTTGTAAAAACCACTGCAAACCTACCACCATGAGCCGATTTCTACCATTTCCAACGATTTCCACCACCAAAGGCCATCGATAACTGCCAAGAAAAAGACTGACGGTGATTTCTACCGGCACCACCCGAACGCCACTGAAGGCGGTCCACAGGGTCCATCGGTGGCATCCAACGCCACGGTCTCCGCCTCCCCTGTGAAGCTCAACCGCAGCACTATTGACAGAATGAGGTGGTTGGAGAGGCGGTGGTCATCAATAATAATGGGGAAACCGTTGCCAGGCACCACCGAGAACTTCCCGAAAGCCTTCCCGACTGACGCCAACAAAGGCAGTCATTAGAGACCACCGGCGGCAGTCATATCAGAGCGATCAAGACCGCCAGTTCTTCCCATGGCTACGAAGGTACAAGCGGCGGCGATGAACGGTGAAGAGGATGACGAAGGCAGAGAAACTCTCTCACTAAAAAAGAAGCCTACACAGATAAGAGGACTTTCTGCTTAAACACCTGTGATGACGGGGGAAAATGCAAAAGTAACAAAACATGTGTGGCAAAACCAAAAACCTTTAAAATCTACTGTTCATTTCAGTTACAAATTTAATATTATGTAATAGGAAGAATGATTCTACATAATATCAGTAATAATGTTTGTAATATAAAATATGAACATATAAGTGATTATTATTGATGGAGACAGACTGGGAATGAAAAGCAAATTGATTGGAAGAGCTGGGGTCATATGTGCTTATTTATAAAAAGGGAATGGTTGGTTTTTGTATTTTTTTGACAAACTATGATATGCTTGATAGTTATGTGACAATGTATCTCTTTCTACTAATGTTAGTCACGGGCGGAACTAGGCTTATGGGTACGTGGTCAAGTGATCTTATTGTTTTTTGAACCTTGTAGTGTAACGTATAATATCAGATTTTTTTATGAACCCATACTTTTACAGCAAATGAACACATTAGTATATTAAAGTTTGACAAAATATCACTAAGATGTTGTTGATTCAATGGTAAGCATGCACTTGAAGCCATGCGCGATTGAAGCTGGAGGTTGCGAGTTTGAAACCTATACCAGCCACTTTTCACCCTTTTTTTATTTAAGTAAAATTATCATAATACCTTTACTCTCATAAGTAATAACACAAAATAAAACCCTAGCCCTCATTTTTCCTCCATACACCCCATAAACATCTGCAAATTCCACATATCGAAGAGCTGGACGGATTGCTCCCATTTTGATATTATATTTTTGTTAATATTTTCAATCCAATTTAATTACATTCCGAACCGAACCGAACTGACCCGACCGGACAATCCGAAAATTTTTATATCATGTTGTTATTAAACGAATTAGTGAAAACTAGTGACCCCACTCGTAAAAAGTCATGGTTCCGCCACTAATGATGTTAGTTATATCTATTAAAAATTTAAATATTACAAATGTTACTCTTATGGTTGTTTATTTAAAATTGTATTGAAAACTCCTGGATACCATTATTTAATTAGGTCAAAATGTGGTTTATTTATTTTGTTTTATTCATAATAAGAACTTTTAGAAAAGAAACGCTATCAAGTCACTACATCTTAGTGTTATAGATTTATTTAGTTAATTTTGCTTATTTTGAAACTTATGAAAGTTTAAATTTATCATGTTTTAAGATTCGGATATGTAATACGTTATTAGGCGGAATTCAATTAGATACCATAATATTACGTATCTTCCAAATAAATCTATCTATTATAATAAAAGAAGGTTTTAAGATGTTACATGGCACAATTCTAGATCATCTAATTTTAATTTTTTTGTTTCTTTCTCGTATTAAATAATTACCTTAAATACTTATAATATTATTTAATTTCATTTGAAATTTAAAAAAAATCAATAAATTAAGAAAGAGATGCTTATATAAATGATTTTTTAAAATGATTTTTTTATAAAACTAACAAACTAAAAAACTAAAATTAGGAGTTATAATAGAAAACTTTTAATAATGATATTTTTTAAAACGTTTTGTTTTGCAATAACCGAGGGTGCCGAGTGGAAGGGTCGTCGCTCAACGGATAAAAGTTACTATAGGAATAACAGGAATGTTTATTAAAAATGCAATTAGAGTTTAAAAACAAAAATTTAAAATAATAAAATCATTGTTTTATTACTTATATATTACTCATATGCAATTTCAATCATATCATTTTATAATTATTACATTTTCATTACTAGTTACTTAATATTTTATTTATTCAACCCGTGTAATTCACGGGATTCTAACACTAGTAATTAATATCCCAAAGAAAATTTCCCGCTACTTGAGGAAGACCATTTGAACTTTTGTTATATTGTTAACTAGTTTTGTTATATTAATATATTATATGTCCTATACAACCTATTTATACGACACACATAGGGCTATACAATGCGTATATCAAATTTCGACACTTACTACGAGGAAAAATTCAAGGGGCTGTCAAAGGGGTTATACGCCCCGTATAGAGTTATACGACCCCCTATACGATACGTATGAGCTATACAACCCGTATAAAAAATTTGAGGTGTTGATTTAAAATATTGGGGTGTGTTTGTAACTATGTCCATAGTTAAAGATACGATTGTTTGGTTTGAAAATTAATAACTTTTAATCATTCAGTTTAGCTTTTAATCATTAAGCTAGGGAAGAGTGTTGAATGAAAAGGTGAACAAAATTACCTCTTCTAAAAACATCTCAACCATGCAAACTTTCCATCCACCATTCCGCACAAAAGAACCCTCACATTATTCGTCTCCCTATCCCTTTCTTGTCAATCTTCCATCGTCGGCCGCACCTCATCGTCGGTTGACACCATCGCCGGTCCTCAATCTCGCTTTCAAAGACTCCGATAAAAAGGATCTTCTTCTCAAGCAACTTTTATGGTATCTTCTTGCTGAAAAAACGTGGGTTGATACCAGGGTTAACATTCTCCAATGGATTGATATCACTAGACGAAGGTTTACATTACGATTTTGCTTGTTTGTTGTTTGGGTTGTTGAATTTAAATGGTAGCGGTGATTCTCATGTTTTCGAAATTGATAGAAGATTTTTTATATGATTTCTAGGGTTTTTGTTATGGTTCCGTTAGGGTTAACCATTACGAATGTTGTGAGTTTATGATTGTATTTGTTATGTATTTGTCCATTAAAAGAACCATTACGAATGTTGTGAGTTTATGATTGTATTTGTTATGTATTTGTCCATTAAAAGATTATTGTTTTTTAACAGCAAAACTTTTATTACTAAAGCAACCGTAGCAAGATGTTAGGATCGAGCAACCAATATATTACATCGAAAAACTTTTAATGAAAAATTACACCAAGATTGTCATGCAAAATCATTATACCTGAGTCCTATGCTTCAACCATGAAAAGGAAGTGTAGATAACTACTTTAAGTGTTTTTTCCACTGATAATCATTTTGAGTTGAAGAGGTAACCATGTCGAGCCTTTTATATTGTCCAAATCGTAGCCAAATCAATTGAGAATTCCGCATTCTTTAAATTTCCATTAACTACCTCCATCCACCTATGCAATTAAGATATTATGTATTTATTTTTGGTTGCATAAGTAAAAAAAATTAGATAACCAGTCATCATCATATTGCCTCATTACCAATGCATTCAAAACACTATGATAGCGTTTAAATTATATGAGCATTCATAGTTTATTTCTTAAAATTATGTGAGTGGAAGTTATTAAATTATATGGAATGATTTAAGTGGTTGTGAGTGGAGTAAATAAAAATATTAGTGTTCATCTGTAAATTAAAGGATTTAATGTTCAACCATTATAAATTTTTTAATATTTTTAAAAGTGATTGTAAGTGAAAAATAAAGAAAAAGTAATGAAAAATGTATAAAAATATATTATTTAATTGAAAGAAGAGAGAAATAGTTATATTTAATGTAATTATAAGGATGAAAATAAGAAATATGATATGAGTGCTCGCAATGCATCTCGAATTAATGTAACACTTATCACTTTCAAAGCTGATGTGGAATTTTCTTATGTGGTTTTACACTTGTTAGTTTATTTTAAAATAAAAGCAATTTTATTAAATAATGATATGCATATAAACCAACCTACATATGGGTCTAACGTTTGGAAATTAAACATCTTATTGCATTTCTTAATGTCATAATGACTATTTCCATATGAGATGAAAAAAACTAATCTTGACTTTTAACCATGTTTATAACCTATATGGAAATTACTTTATAAGTATATTCAGCCCAATTTTTATTATTTTTTACGAGTATATTAAAGCATCCAAATCCAAATTGATGCACGCATGTGAGAAACAAGTTGATATATTAATCTTGGCACCATGTCCCATGCCTTGATACTTAAATACATATAATACATAATACATATAAGTTGTGTTTCTGTGCACCTATTATTTCTACAGTATCAATAAAAGAATATACTCTATGATTCATGCACCTTGAGATCCAAAATAATGTCCAGTTTTTGGTATTAGTTATGTTTGCACGAGATAAATATAAAAATCCCTAAGTAGCTTATTGAATCGTCTAATAGTTCATTTTCAGATTTAGTATTTTGTGTATATACCAAAATATATAAAAACAATATAATAAGACAGAAAGGGTTCTGCGAAAAGTTAAGCATTTTTTATATGATTAGCGAAGTTGAAAATCAAACTAAACAAATTTCTTAATATAGCGGTTATATCATTGCAATATTTCAATTGGAAGTTGACAAACTTCTAATTAAACTGGGTTTTTTGGTTTAACTAGTTATTTTTTAAATTAAAACCCATTTTGGGTGTCGGGCTATCAGACTGGTACATAAACAGACAGTTCGAGTCAAGCTGGAACCGGTTTGGCTGAAACCAGTTTTCATTTCAAACCGCACCCGTTTTTTTCAAAGGTTTATTTTTGCCCACATAAGAGTGAGATAAGCGTGGGCTTAAATCATAAAAGAGCCAAAGTTGACAATGACCACCGGCCCAACCCAATATGAGTATATATATTTAAGCTTGATACGTATGTACACCAAACCTTATATCCACTACAAAATGACTTTGATTTAGGTAAAAGTATATTGTATATTTGTTTATTTAAGTCTGTAAAAATTAGATGGTAGTTCAAATTTCGTCTACTTTAATAATAATAATTGTCAAATGAGTCACTAATGCAATACTTGCTAACTTTACGCGATTCAAAATAGACGAGTATCACCAACCACCATCTATCAGTCTCCATCGCCGCCTCTCCCACAACTGACGCCGCCTCAACCTCACCATTGTCAACGCCACCTCCACTACCGTCACCACTACATTACCATGATCGCCACCACCACCATAACCGCGTACCAGTCTTTTTACCATGATAGTTCATTTTTTTCATTTAACTGATTCATCGCTTGCAACTCCAAATTCCATTTCCTTCACAACAAACTCCTCTTTTCAAGTTGGTCACAACACCTAACGCTTATCACAATGAACATAGTGAGGGATGGAGGGTTTCGACTTCCGAGTGCCAAACTTTATGTAGGCCACATGGACACGTTATAGCTCAACTAGCGCACGCAATGGAGGGGAGGTCAACTATTTGCAGGATAACTGTAAAGTAACAGAGGAGGGGGAACGATAAGTAAAATAGTTATTTTACATTTACTTAACTGAGTTATAATAGAATTTAGTGTTAGAAATAACCGTATAATTACCTCTAAACTATTATAAAGAAAAAGTATATAATGTTATGATGTTTTTTAAGTTGTAGCTATAAAGTTGTGAGATGAAGAGCACAAGACAACAAAGCCTCAACGACAACAACTTAGCAAATGGCTTCTCATCACTTAAGTTCTTAAAAGATGGTTTGATAGTGAAAGAATAGCATTTTTGTGACATAAATCACTTGAACTTTAAAAAAGATTAGATAGAATAGCATTTTTTTGACATAAATCACTTGAACTTTAAAAAAGATTAGATAACCCACATTCAATGGCTCATATTGATCACCCAATCCATTACAAATCCACAAGAAAACAATACCCTACAATAATAAGACTCCTTAAAATTCAAAATGCTCCATAAAGACCACAATAATAATGTCATTATAACTTGTAAAATTGTACATTACTCAAAAGAACACCTCATCATTAACCAAACATATAAAAATCACAAAACTTGGTACATTATGTTTCAATTTCGGTACAAATAAACAAGAAGAGCATCAATCCTTCAACTTCTAATCCTCTTCTGATCTTCGTTCGATTTGCAGGTAAGGTGTTCGATGAAAAGCATCAAAGACTAAAAATCGACTTCTTATTGTTCGCCTGAGCATTATGAATCGAGATACCAAAAACTAACATCAATCTTCTTTTATAAGACCAAGATTAAGCAACTTGTTTAGCAGCTGCTATCACAGCTTCAACAGTAATCCCATATTCTTTGTAGATCTTTCCTGCTGGTGCGCTGGACCCCCATTTGTCGATCCCAATTGCTTTTCCTTTGCTTCCAACAATCTTCTCCCAACCGAAAGTTGACCCAGCCTCGATGCTGACACGAGCTGTTACACCCGAAGGAAGGACACTTTCCTTGTATTCATCAGATTGTTCATCAAAGAGTTCCCATGACACAAAAGACACAACCCGAACTGATTTTCCTTCTTTTCTGAGTTCATCAGCAGCTTTAACTGCGATTTCCAGCTCAGAGCCGGTCCCGATCAAGATAACATCGGGCTTGTTACCTGTTGAGTTGTCGGTTATTGTGTACCCACCTTTGGCGGTTCCTTCAATTGAAGTTCCGGGTAGTTGGGGCAGTTTTTGCCTAGAGAGAGCAAGAATCGAGGGTCTTTTTCTGCTTTCGACTGCAACCTTGTAAGCTCCAGCTGTTTCGTTTCCATCAGCCGGGCGGAACATTAAGATGTTGGGCATGGCCCGGAAACTGGCTAAATGTTCAATGGGTTGATGGGTCGGCCCGTCTTCTCCTAGACCAATGGAGTCATGGGTCATGACGTATATAACTCCTGCTTCTGATAAAGCTGAGATTCTCATAGCACCTCTCATGTAATCAGTGAAGACAAAGAATGTGGCACAGTATGGAACGAACCCTGGGCTGTGGAGGGCGATCCCGTTACATATGGCTCCCATACCGTGTTCACGGACACCGAAACGAACATTGCGTTCTTCGGGTGTGTTCTTTTGGAAATCACCAAACATTTTCATTAGGGTCATGTTTGAAGATGCAAGATCTGCACTTCCACCAATGAGTCCAGGTAGAACTGGTGCCAATGCATTAAGCATTGTTTGTGAGAGGTTTCTTGTAGCATCACCGGGTGATTCTGGTGTGTATGTCTATATAAATAAGGTAATTAATAAAATTCTCAGGAAACTCAAGATTTGAACACATTATGAAGGGTGTGTTTAGATGTGTGATACTGTGATTTGAAAATACTGAATGATCAAAATGGCATAATAATAAGGTAGTAATATAGAATACTCACTGGAAGAGCCTTCTCCCATCCGGCAGGAAATACGCCAGTGATAATAGATTTCAATTCAGCAGCTTCTTCAGGATACTTACTCTCATAGGCTGCAAATTTAGCATTCCAGTCAGCTTCAAGAGCAGCACCATCAGGGGTATGGCGGCTCCAGTGCCTGCAAACAAGAAAACCAAAAATCAAAATCATCAAATCCCAGTTCAGAAATTCATATTGATCCAAGAATACAAGTTAGAAGCTTAAAGTTTAAAGGATGCAATTTTGACAAATTTACTCGTAAATGGATCGGGCTGGGTTATTTCAGCTTTAATGAGGGGTCATAAGGGTCATCAAGTGTGATTTGAATATTGCAAATCCTCCTAAATCAATTGATTCATATGATATATTTTTCGTAACCATATCCAACACTAAATGTTTTCATAGAAAGGAATAGAATTTTGGACAAAAGTTTTTCACATGAATCCGACTCCTTTTGCCCCTTGCAAAAACTGACTAATTTTGATGTATTACCCACCCGGCCACCCCACCATCCCACGTGCTATGCCACCTCTATCACAATTAATCAAATAAACAGCAGATTAAAGTTAAAAACTTTGAATCTTTAAGATCTTTTGCGTACTTCTTAACTTCATCTGGTACATGGAATGGCTCGTAAGGCCATCCAAGGTTTTGTCTGGTTGCGTCTACTTCTTTAGCACCCAAAGCCGCTCCATGGACACTGTATGAGTTCGCCTTGTTTGGTGATCCAAAACCGATTGTTGTTGTCACCTGCAAGTTAGCAGAAAACCTCAGAAAAAACCACCCAAAAGATGCCAAATTTCTCTCAGGTTTTGCAAGATCATATAGCTACTGACCTTGATCAAAGTGGGCTTATCAGTCACAGCCTTAGCTTCTTTGATGGCAGCTCGGATCTCATCATAACCAGTGTTACCATTCTTCACCCAAATGATGTGCCACCCAAGAGCCTCAAAACGTTGGTCAACGTTCTCAGTGAAGGCAATCTCTGTGTCACCGTCAATGGAGATGTGGTTGTCATCGTATAAAGCAATCAACTTTCCAAGTCCCCAATGGCCAGCAAGTGAACACGCTTCGTTTGCAATTCCTTCCATTTGACAACCATCTCCAAGAATACAGTATCTGATGCAAAACCCACAATCGTTTTTCACCTAAAAAGTTCAACAGATTTCTAAAACACCCGATAAGAAATAAGAAATCTTACGTGTAGTGGTCAACAATCTCGGCATCAGGTTTGTTGTAACGAGCAGCCAAATGCTTCTCAGCAAGAGCAAGACCAACAGCATTAGCAATACCCTGACCAAGAGGACCTGATAACAACAAATAGCCATTTAGACACAAAAACATTCATCAAGATTTTAGTGTTTATGCATATACGACTATACGAGTACTAACCAGTGGTGACTTCGACTCCAGGAGTTTCAAAGTTCTCCGGATGGCCAGGAGTTTTGCTTCCCCATTGACGGAATTGCTTCAAGTCCTCCTCCTGATATAACATAGTAGAGTTTTATTACAACAAAAGTGCCAACTATATCAGCTAATTGTCAATTCGTTAACACAAACAGACGGATCAACGCGTTGATTTGATTACTTGAAGAACTGATTAACACATCAATCAATCATCAAGTTGCAAAGATCCAACAAAATCAAGAACTTCAATACTTCAACATCCCCAAATCAACACCAATCCTCTAATTTTTCTCACAGAACTATAATATCATTATCATATACATGTGATCAAGCACAAACAGACCCACTACCACAAAGCATCAATTCACTGGGACATTTCATCGAACACTTGATATGCACAAATAACAAACCACACAAACAACGAAGTAAAAACACCGAATTTGACCCAAAAAAGATGCTAATTTGTTGCAATTAATCACACACTTTCGATCGAAAAACACCAACAACAGCAAATGATCATTAATCATTAGGGCTTACTTTAACAGCATCATATCCAGCAAGATGAAGCAGAGCATACTGAAGCATACACCCATGTCCAGCAGAGAGAACAAATCGATCTCTGTTAAACCAATAAGGGTTCTTCGGGTTATACCTCATGACCTCATCATACAATATATGACCCATGGGCGCACAACCCATGGGTAAACCCGGGTGACCCGAATTCGCCTTCTCAACCGCATCAATCGCCAAGAATCTGATGGTATTAATCGACTTCTCCACCAACGCAGTGTCGGTCTTCTCGAGGGTCTCCACCGCCGCGTTGGCAATCGCAAGGCGGCGCGTGAGTTTCACCGGGCGGCGCGTGTATGCGCGTGAGGAGGGTGTGGCGACGGATTTGAGCCCGGAGAAGGCGGGAATTGAGAGGGTGGAGAGAGACGCCGGCGGCTGGGCGGCGGCGGCGGCGGTGGGGGCGGAGACGTGGCGGGGGACGGCGGAGTGGGAGAGGGTGAGGGAGTTGGAGGCAGCCATGGGAATGATGATGGTGGTGATGATGATGAGTTTGAGGGGTGATCGTTGTTGTTATTGTAGAATTGGATTGGGGTTTTATGGGTTTGTGAATGTGATTGAAAAATTACAGAGTGGTAGTTGAGATGAACAGGGGAGAGGGAGACCGTTGGATTGATCTGGAGAATTGATCTCAGCCGTTGAGTGGGGGTAGGAAATGAATGTCTTCACTTCACTTCAATTGCACTTTGGAGTTTTTGATTGTTTTATAATGGTTTAAGGGTATCTACACTTTCACTTTGGATTTTTTGATTGTTTTATAATGGTTTTAAGGGTATCTATACTTTTACTTTGGATTTTTTTAATTGTTTTATAATGATTTAAGGGTATCTATAATATCTTTAGTGTTATATGATATTTTTTTTAATTTCTGTTTAAATATGTATTTGTTTTTAGTGTTAGTTTAAGTTAATTTAACTAAAAGTTAACTTATACACAAGAGATATTTAAAGAAATTTAGAAATTTAACCTTAAATTAAAACACATCTTTTTTGGAAATTAAATCATACCCAATATTTTTTTTAAATAATTCATTAATAAAAACTATACAAATCATTTATGATTTTCTTTATCTATGATATAGGTTACTTGATTGTGTTTTTCCATTAAATACTCGATTTATATTCAAATATTGACAAAGTATTTTTTTAAATACTCGATGTATCTTTTTTTAAATGAAATCATGCTCGATTTTAAAATATTTCTCAACCATCCCAGGTTTACGACCCTCACGATTTGCCTTTATAAAGTCTGATGATATCGCATTTGAGAGACTTCATTTACGTTCTTATTTTAGCTTCGGTTTTATCCAATTTTATTCAACAAAAGGTATTTATTTTTTGTTATATATGAACTTTCATCTTTTACAACTATAATTTAACTTATCATTGTCTACAATTGTGATTTGGATTAATATTATTTTACTTAATTTTTTTTAAAGGTGAGCTACTTCAACAATCAATCTATAAAAAGATATTACATGTTTTTACTTTTTAAACTTTTTTATTTTCTTTTTATGTGTACTGTCATATTATTATTATTATTATTATTATTATTTATTATTATTATTATTATTATTATTATTATTATTATTATGTTTGATAGGAGTTCGTTTGATATGTACAATTTTGTTTTGATGTATCTGAAAGTAATATTGAAAATCATATTTTTATTCAACGGTTGACTTTGACAGCTTTAGACAAAAGAATTTCTTTTATTTCAAACAAGACAATTGGTGTTATCAGTATGTTATGCAATGATAATAAAACAAAATCCAATGATAATTGATATCCAAAGTTAGTTTGCTTTTAAACATAGATAATGATCAACTGTATGTTGCATTATCTCGAGTTAAAAATAAATAGGTTAAAATTATTAATATTAGATAATGATAAAAAAATAACCAACAAAACACCAAATGTTGTATACAAATAAATTTTTGGATGTTTATGAATTTGAAATATTATTTTTTATGTTCAATTTAATCTGCTTATTAGTTAAAGTTCTTATTTTTAAATTTATTCATTCCATATTATACACTATTTAGATGTATAAATATTAATAGTAAAAACGTACTAATGTTAGATATAACCAATGTTAAAAATTATACATAAAAGTCGATATACAATATATTATCAATAATATTATAATTTACGCGCATTTTTAAACAATAATAATATTTTTTTTATTGAACCAGTGTGTTACATGAGAATTTATATATAGTAGTTTATTTAATATAATTAAAATGACATCTAGCTAATATTTATTTGAATTTATAAAAAAATTATTAAAGTGTAATGGTTTTAAAGGTTCTTTTAATTAAATATTGTCAACTACAAAAAATATAAATTCACTCACATTTTTAACGACCGTTAAAAAGTTTGACTAAACATAGATTGAAGCCTTTTAACTAGAATGTAATGACTTTAAGGTCTCATTTGTGTTCAACTCAGCAAATTTAACGCATTGACACCCCTTAAAAACATCAGTGCATCTGTTCTGAACTCTAAAAGATGATAAGATTGTTTTATAAAATTGTTGTTTATAACAAAATGAAAAACTATTATAAAATAAGCATTCATGGGTTTAGTCGCGACTGTCTGCGACCACGTAACTTTATCGACGTTGTTTTCCGTTCATAAATATTATATTTAGTTATATGTCTAGTTGAAGTTAAAAAGATATATAAACAATTTGTAACGCTTGGTACCAAGCATGTTATATGTTATAAGATTGTGTATTGTTTTTAATTAAACAATCTCTTGTATTTACAGCTAATAAAGATTCTACTAAGATATATGGTAAGGATGACAACAAAATTATATTATAGTGATTGTCCCTTCAAATAAAAGCTATTATATACATGCTACTTTTTCACCTACCTCCGTTTCACCTACCATTAGCAACATGTTACTGATTTGAATGAATATTAAAAGTTCACGAATCATTGTGAAGAAAACGTGGTCCATTTGTAAAGTCATAAGCTAAAGTTTTTAAATAGAGTTAATTACGCAAATGGTTCATGTGGTTTATACAAAATAACATGTTTGTGTACTAAGGGTTTTTTGTAACAGGTTGAGGTATTATGTTTTAATTTTGTAACGAATTAAAGTATTAAGACTAACTGACGTAAGTTATTCTGTTAAATACAAGAGCATATTTGTCTTTTTAATTTACAAGGACTACTAGTTTATTAAAGGGATTGTTGGTGCCATTTATTATAAATGAAGATGTGTTTTTGTAATTTCATACACACACATATATATACTATACATATACACACATATATATATAACCACCAACGGTACCACCACCGGCGGCCACCACCGCCGGAATCCCCCACCAACGATCACCACCACCGGCAGCCCCCACCACCAGCTGCCACCACCACCGGCAGCCCCCACCACCAGCTGCCACCACCACCGGCAACCCCCACCACCAGCGGCCACCACCACCGTCAACCCCCACCACCAGCGGCCACCACTACCGCCAGCTCCCACCGTGGGGTTCTATCGCCGACCACCACCACCAGCCCCACTATCACCCACCACCGCCAGACCTCATCGTCGGTCCCCACCTCGTCACATCATCCTCACCAACACCATCTTTTCTTTAAATCAAACAACAACATCGTCACTACCATTTCCATGGTCGTATCATCGGCGCCATCTCACCATCATCAACATCTCATCATCACCACCATGGCACCATCCACTGCCGATTCATCTCGAGTTAATGTTTAATTTGGGTTTTA
>BJCM01086514.1:0-23305 GCA_018326385.1 Flaveria bidentis
ATATATATAATATCTAATCTCATGAAATTAATATTTTTCCACTAGATTATAACTTATAAACTTGAAGTATAAATTAAATTTAATATAAGAAATAGATTTAAACTTACATCACAAACATACTTGAATCGCGAGACAGTACACGTTTAAAAATACAATAAGTAACTTGCCAATCCTACAACCATAAGTATAACACTTCAAAAGCTAAATTTTCTCCAAAATAGTTTGTAACTAAAATATAATCATCATTTCAACCATTCGACGATCTCAAATAAGAAACCTCCAAATATACCTTCATAGAGAACCTAAAAAAATAAGCTCTTAAAACCGTTAAGAAAGAAAAAAGTCATAAAAATAAATTATTACAGTAGCTTGATCCACATGAAATTATAAAAGTCATCATAAACAATTAAAGAGAAAATTTTCAAACTTTAGGGTTAAAATATCAATCTAGCAAAGTTAAGAGATCAAACTTGCCAACTAATGAAAACTTACTATTTGGGATCGTATCACACTTATAAGAACAATTAACTTATAAAATATTAAACTAGAATTAAGCAAAACTTGAGATATGAACACAAAACTCAGCAACCTAAAACAAGATTACACATGTGTAATAGAAATCATCAACCAAGTAAGACAAATGCAAAACATGATGGTTGAGCTTAATTGATGACTTAATGAAGTAGTAATTTATTTGAAATAAACATAAGAATCCTCCCGACCAATAGCATCCAATCTTTCCAAGTTAACCATGTGATCAAGTTTCTGGAACCCCTTTTTACCTTAAAACTTTTGGGGTGAAATGTATACTCGTTGGTCATTATTTTGTGCAGCAATAATACCTGCTCTTGTCCCGAATGGATCACAATCATTAACTCCATTAGGAGCAACGTAATTTGTGGATAGTGATTTTTGGGAATCTGGCGCACACAATAGGCCCTTTATGCAGGGGAACCCCATTAATATTCAATAATCGTTGTGTCACAAATTAATGCAACTTAACTATGCTTAGTAGGTCACATTTAAACCCAACAATCTAATAATATGTTAGGAGACATTTTAGCATTCAGGCGGGAAACTCCGGATCATGTTTGATTGTGATACATTTTATAGTGTACCTTGGATATTATGTTGTCATTACAATCATAGTCTTTTACAAATTTATTGATTTATACAACTCTGGATCAAGTTTGATTGTGATACATTTTATAATGTACCTTGGATATTATGTTGTCATTACTATCATAGTCTTTTACAAATTTATTGATTTATATCTATCATAAAAGGTAATGTGTCTTAAATTCATAAGCTCACCAATATTATGTTGACATATTCTGTGTATTTTGTAAGATTGATTAGCAGGTGTCAAAAGGGTAAGTGTCAACTTAAATGGACCTTTGGAGATTTATCCACCGTCCTATCCATCTTATCTTTTATGAACATCTAAACTAATATGTTTTATTTGAAAGTTTAGACAATTTGACAAATGAATATCTAAACTAATATGTTTATTTGAAAGTTTAGACAATTTGACAAATGAACATTCGTGGATGATAGTTAAGTTTGAATTTATTAAATTCCATTATATTGTGATAATATCAATCAGTCATACTCAGACTTGAGTAACAAAGTGTGACAAATGTTTTTAAAATTACAAGATCAAAAACTACTTGTGACTAATTCGTACTCGCACGGACCAAATACTCATCGAATGGTGTTGTTTAAAGTTCTTAACAAAAAGATGAGAGAATGAATAGCATCACGTTGGAGCTGTAGAGCTAGCCAAACTCTCTACTGATATTAAGCTTAGTCATCGTAGAGACACTCAAACACTCATCATATTAGACTGGCTCCATGCTTAAATTAGTACATATCTCACAATTCAGAACTTCTAATGTCTATTTTCAACTTAATAATTTAACGATTGAATTTATCAATTATGCTACCTCAGTATTCTACAACCATTTGTAACACGTCTTCTCAATAAAACATTGAACAAGATGATCAAAATTGTATAGTTAATACTTCCAAAATAGTCTATGCCTCTTTGTTTTACAACATGTCAGTAAATAAGCTAAATTTGATTTTTTAACCATTTTAAAGACTCTTCTTAAAACATGTTTGGTATGCAAGTAACAATCATGTAGCTCAACCGTTAATATAAAACATATTGTGACATACTAGAGCTCAAAACACATCATTTAAAATAGAGCCTTTAGTCAAACAAAATACAGTGCAAACTTGCACAGAGAACCCCAACATTCAGATCAAACTAAATAGAGAACAAGAAAATTTCACTAAGAAAAACTTAACATTGTCCTGGATTCAAATCACCTTCAGGTTTAACACAAACCAGATAAACAAACTATTGGCGGATTTCAACTTTCTTCTTCTGCCACAGCCTATCAAGCGCACTGTCAGCATCTCCCTAATAGAAAAAGAAAAGAGAACACGGGTGTTAAGTTGGTATTATTTTATTAACTAGATCTTTATTGCAATAAAGTTTAGACTTCAATTGTTTGTAGAACTTGAAATGAAAATAAACAAAGACTAACCTGGGCTCGGACAAAACCACATAGAGCAAAGGTGGAGAATTGACCAGTGTATCGGCCAGATTCATCCAAATGTCCAACATTGATTTGAACAGAAGCATGATCCTTTGAAGTGATCAACCTGTTAGTGGCAGAGCTGCAAAGAAAAGAACATATACGTTGAGTCGTTACAACCACAAATTACAATGCAAATTGAATTGCAAATTTTTAAAGCATACCACTTCCTGGGGATGTAGAGATCCATGTTCTGTCCTTCCTCGTTCTGCATCTTGGCAAAGTGTTCGAGAGCAAGCTAAATCTATATGTCAAAAAAAAGAAAATATGATAAAAAAACAGGATTAAAGTTTTGATCATCCAAACAAGAAACAACCGGACAAAACAAGTCATGTTGAACTAAAATGATTATAACTGGAATTTAAGATGACCTCCATCTTGAATTCAGCTAAAATGCCCAAATATGACTCAAATGAGGTTCAATAAAACCAAAACCAATTTCTTTCACAAATACTACTTAGGCTTACATCAAATTAAAGAGTTAAAAAACCAAAACCAAAACCAAAACCAAATTTGGGTTTGATATTCCTCAACAAATACATTCAAATTTGAAAATAAATGTGCCCTATGTTCTTGAATTGAACATCAAATGCATATCAAAAAACAAATCACTTTTCCAAATCAAAATATTTATGCAACCAAAAATGAACATCCATCATCACATAATCCATGTTCTTTGAAGTTCCCATTTTTCTAAAAAGTCTGTTCACAAGTCAACATTAACACAACAACAAACTGAAGTAACTAAACCAACTAATGATATACCATTGTCAATAACATGACAACTAAATCAAATCATAACACACATAACAAAGAATAACACATATCAAGTGATTCCTTTCTCCCAAAATAAAAACTATCAACTCAAAAATGAAAACTCAAACCCTTTGCATAAGATATTACAAAACAAATCACTAGAGTTTTCATCACACTACATAATCTGCACATATTCGTACACAATCTCATAATTCAATTTCAAATGAGGGTAGAACCAAAGATAACGTTTAAAACAACTTTTGAAAAAGAGATGAATCAACGAAGAGAAGCACAAACCTAGGATGAAGATTGATAACTCCGGCGAGAGCTGCGGTGCGAAGAGGCTGAGGGTATGAAAACCCTAATTGCATTCGTTTAAATAGGTGTATACGAGGGGTGAAACTGGTGGATCCCTAATGGGTTTGGCCCATAAACTGGTTTTACAATTAACATCGCCCATAACTTGAATTCTTGATAGTTATACGAATGCGTAAGTTTGGTTCGGTTTTTGTCTAAAATCAAAATAAAAACTAATAATTTGATTTAAGTTTTTAAAATCTTTCAATGTTAGTTTAATTTGGTTTTGGTTTCGGTTGTTGTTGGTCTTATGGTTTCGGGTTCACATTTTAGTGTGTTGGGTTGGGGGTGGGGGATTTTGGTTCATAACGACTTTGGGCTTAAACATTTAACATAAACTCAAATTTTACTATGTGTTTTAATCCAAGTAATTTTTTTAAACTTAATTTAGGCAAATAAAACATAAATAAATATTGATTACTATTTAGTGATTATTTTTGTCCAATTTAGATTTTAGAACTTTATTATCAAGTCACAACATTTTTTTCTTCACTGTTACACAAGGCTGGAACACAATTTCGAAGTTGGGTAACCTTAGAGGTAATTAAAAAACTTGTAGTAACTTTAGTAAAACACTTGATAAACTTGGTTATTAAGTTTTCCTAGATTACAATGTATAAATCCAGTATCAAATAGTTTAATAAAACAAGTTAACAATTCAATTTAGACAAAAGGTTTAGAATATTTTACTTACTATGATATTAGTTTACTATATAAGGGTATAGCTACACTAAAAAGAATGTTAACTCTAAAAGTATCATCCTATTGTTTTTAAAGGAAGTGTAATTGTTATCATGTTATGTCATTTTTTTGGTATTAGGTTATCTACCAAATCTAATTAAAAGGTATATTTGAATAACACTTGTTAGCATCACAATTATTATCATTAAAATTTTCTCGCATCTCTCATATTAAACAATTACCTTAATTACTAATAATATTTTTAACACCTTTTTAGATCTAACAAATTAAGAAGAAAATCTATTTATTAATGTTATCTCTAAATAAATAAGTTTTTATAAAACAATAAATTTTTTAAAGCATAAAACTTTTTTAAAAATACGCAATATTTTAAAATTGGTATTTTAAAAAGTTATGTTTTTAAAACAAAAAATAATCAAATTTGAGAGTTATAATAGGAAATTTATTAAAAATGACATTTTATACGGTTTGTGTTTTACGTTTTTAGATCTTTTCGTTTTATTTGTATCATTACTTTTTTATGTAATATAAATTTATTGGTGTTTTATCATTGTGTTTTATTTGTATCGTTTTATAAATTTCATTACGGGGCTGTTTTTTTGACCCGGCTGATCGGCTGACTCGGTCAGCGGGTCAGCCCGTTTGATATGCAAGAAGCTACAACTGACCGGGTCCAAGGTAGCTGACCCAAACTTGATTTCGGAAAAGACTGACCCATCCATTTCAGCTGGCCGCGACCACCGAAGGCCACCCCACCCCTCGCCAGCGCTTCCATCGACAGCGGACCCCCGCGCGACGATCCCCCTGCGGGTTCAGCGGTCTTTAGGGTTCAGCAGAGGAAACGACGACTAATGCGAGCCTGGAGAGAAAGGGGTCTTTAGGGTTTAGCGGAGGAAACAGAGGCTTGATGTTGTTTCTAGCAAGTAGCGAACAGTTTGTGGTTTGTCGGAAGGAGGGCGACGAGGAAGACGATGGTGAAGAAGGTGAAGGAGGGCGATGAGGAAGACGATGAGGAATTGGGGGATGAGGTGAAGACTGTATATATATCATCTTGATGGTTTTGGTGAATAACATTATAAAATCCTACTTTAAAAAGAGTTATTTTTGTGTGTTGAAAAAATTTATAAAAAGAGTTATTATCATTTAGCCAGTCAGATACTTAATCAAACAACCAAGTTTCAGTCAGATCTAGACTCAGTCAGAACTTCTGACTGAGTCAGATCTTACTGAGTCAGTTTTATCAAACAACCCTTAACTAAGATAAAGTTCAGATGATGAATGTTAGATACGCTTGGTTCGTTTTTGGTCGTGTGGTTACCTATGGCTGTTGTAGCTCTAATACGGGAAACAGTAGCCTAGCCAACATGTAGGTGAGTATTTTTAAATGCGAGTGGATAATGTTCACCCGATTCTACTATCACTTTATTCACGGTCACATTTCAAATCACAATATCCTATTATAAACCATTTTATATCTATATTTCAATTTCTAGAACCGAATTTCGCAACTTCACAGGTTTATTTTATGTATCTAAACATGACTAAATGTAACAGAGTTGAGGTTGCTTTTATGCTTTATCATGTTTAAGGGAGAACAAAAATGGATTTGATGTTGTTATAACTGATGTTCATATGCATGATATCGATAGATTCAATCATTCAAATTCCTTGAGCACATTGGACTTGATATGAATCTTCGTGTTATGAGCAAGTCAACAACTAAATCATTATAAATCTTTGTATTGACTTGATGCCGGATCCAAATTCGATCCTCCATTTGGTTTCAATTTCTTGATCTATATCCATTTTTCCTGTTCCAATTGTCAATGAATATAACCAATTTGTTGATCCAATTTTCAGTGAATTTGACTATTTTGTTGTTATTCAACAAGACTGTAGTTATGAAAGGTTGCAACTCATTATTAACATTACAAATAAATAGTGTCTTTTTATTTTGTTTGTACAATTTTCTTATTCTTCTTTATTAGCAATCATCATCATCAAACCTCCAAGCCCACAGTCCCCCCATACATCATTAGTATTTTGCGTTGTTATTAGGACCGGATCGGACCGGCCGGTCCAACCGGTCCAATCGGGGATTCATTAGGTGGCCGGTCTGGTTCACTATGGATCATTTTTGGCTGGTTGAAACGGCGGGTTCGTCCTGAACCGGTGGTCGGATCGGTTCGAACCAGATTTTGATATTTTATTATTATTATTTTTTATTTTAATGGGTAAAAACAGGATGTTGAATCATAAATTAGTATGTTGGATTATACAAATATTATTAAGTTTTATATATAACTATAAAATACATATATAAATTACGTATAGTTAATTATATATATAACTATATATATAATATACAATATATATAATTATAATGTCATCCGGTTTTTAAATCTGGTCCGAATGGTCCGACCACCAAACTAGCAAGACGTCTGGTTCGATGTCCGATCTGGTTCTGAAAACATTGTTATTTTGTGATAATATTATGACCATAAATTATGCACACGCGTGTATAATCACATTTGTCAATAGCTACACTAAGTAGACATGTACCATGAGTAGAAATTAAAAAAAATCAATATGTTTTGGTTGTAAATTCAGTCTTTTATGATCACATATCCTCCTGGGAATTTGCAGATTCGAAGGGGAACATGTTGCGTTTAAAATGGTTATCGAGTGAATTATAGTTGAAGGCACGACAGGCTAAACTCTGGAAAAATGTAATCTGCCTGATTGTAAGCTAACAGATTAGATTACATGAGTAAACTACAAGTAGCCTTTGCATATTATATAGCTTACATTGCCTATTGGGTGAAACTAGAGGGAGTTTTTGCGGAGTCAATGTCATGAAAGCTGTTTTTACATTTTATACAGACCATCGGAATAGGTTAGTTACGCATTGAAGACGTTGTTAATCTTTGTATATAACACATGGGTTATTGGATTTTAATAACCCCAACTTTTATTTATTGTTCTGGATTAATCACAACTCAGTAAATGTTTACAGACACTCTTAACTTTGAACTTTGACTTATTTTCCTCTAATGATTCATTACTAACTGTGAGTTAACCATCATTAGTTTTATTTCTCAAATGAGACAAACTTTGAGTCATTTTTCAACTCCAACACTGTCTAGTCTAAGTTAGGTTTGTTTTTCATTGTCTAACCTCCATCATTACCTGACATCGGTGGTTCAAATCAGGAGGTGGAGATTGACGGGATTTTGGGTGCGGAAGTTTTAAATTAACGGTCTTGATAATAGATTTCAACTTTCTGTTTAGTGTTTTAACCACAAAAATAGTCCACGTAATAAAAAAACTAACAGGGTTAACTTTCAGTTAGTACGGGATCGTTGGAGAAAAATAAACTCAAAATTAGAAGTATTTATAAAATTTACTTGAGATTAATCATAGCTAATAAATAAAACTTGAAATTATTAAAATCCAATAACCCATAACACATTAGAAACTATGATCGTCTTCATTGGATCGGATTTAATAGCAAAACTTTACAGGTTGCAACTTTTTTCCCTTATATATGTATATAGTCTCGTCGTATCGCGATAGTGAACCTTCCGGTTCATATAAATTTGAAACTTTATTTATATTTGGAGGTGTGATCATTATATTTCTACAAAATTCTATTCATCATTTATATGAAACTATAGCCAAATAAACTCATCATTTATTAGTTTAATCATAAAATTGTATTTCTATTCTATTATTTTCGTATTCTAATTGTCAAATAAATTTCAAACCTTAAAACACATTTGGAGGTGTAATCATTGTAATCACAAACACTTGGCAATGTAACCGACAACTATGAACAAATTACAACTCTAAAAACATTTCATAGTAACAAGAGTACAAATTATATAAAAAAAACATCTCAATTTCTATGACCTTACATGTATTGATTCAAAACAAGTACCTTTCACTATGCGATTTGTGCTATCTCGAGCAGAATTTTGTGTAAGGATTGTGGTTTTGAGAAGAACGGGCAGTGATCGCTACCTTTGATCTTGAAAACGCCTTCGGGTGGATTTTCTCTCACGAGTTTTTCTTGAATATCTGGTGAAAGAGCGTGATCCTCTAGTGTTTGGATGTAGAATCTACGGCCTGTCCCGTATTTCTCTTTGGATAATGAGAGGTTTTGCATAATGGGCCCGAGAGGGATGGGTCTCATGGAAACCATAGCTAGAGCAATATCCTGCAATAAGTCAACCATATATGAGATGAAAAAGTCAACATTTCGTACGAATGTTCTACCACCAATGCGTCAAAAGGTTTAACCTGTGCATGGTCGAATGGGAATATGTTTTCTCACCAATGGATCAAATGGATCGAACAGGTTTAAAGTTTCCTAACACAAGGTTTTTTTTTAACATACAAAAAGTTTTCTGTATCAAACCAATCCAACATGTTTCGACCTACACTTAACATTTCACTGTTTTGACCCGTTACCCAACTAGCCCACCCACCCATTTTGCTGGTATTCAAGTAGATATACATTTAAACACTTGACATTTTAAACTTTTACTTCTTGTCCAAAAAGATCAGAAATTTCATGATTTATTGCACTTGCATACCACAACATAAGAATTTAACAAGATCAAAGACTTCCCAAAAGTTCTCTATATAAACGAACGGTCATGAACAATGCATACGTATATTTGACACGTAAGATGAAATTCATGTAAAAAAACAACCACGACTGGAGTATAAAATTACCTTTGTAGGAGATTGATTAAAATACAATCCACGCATTTGTTGCTTCTCAAACATGAAACCAGTTGGGGGATTGTCTTTCCCATTTCCATGTATTAAAAACTTTGATTCCTTCATAAAGAGTTCTGCAGATCCCAGCTGGAAAATGATATTTTTTGTGAGAACAATTAAACATCGAAACACAGACTCGAACCAGAAATACATAGACTGTGACTTTTGAGGTCAAACAAACAATTAATCATCTTGATAATAAATCATATGTTTCTCTTGAAATTCAAGCAAATATTTATTCATCTCATTGTCCAATGATGAGTGCACCTTAATTATATAAATTCAAACACTGTACCCTTTGGATTCAAATTTTTACATAGATTTTTGGGAAATTTAGTTCACTATTTTTGACGATCTTATGTGTTTTAATTTCTCTTAACACAATCCAAGTGTGACGATCTTATGTGTTTAAATTTATCTTAACAAAATCTAAGTGCGACGATCTTGACTCATTAACTTATGAATGGTTTTATTTGACTTACGTTTACTCTTGAACAGGTAAAATATGCCAAATAACATACTAGCTAAAAAGGGAACGGGTCAAATGAGTCAAGCGGGTTGAAAGTAGACCAAAGTGTAATTTTAGTGCATACAACATCTTAAACAATTTATACAAAGGTTTATACAATCATGTTTGAGCATTCATTATTAAAAAAAAATATACTGAATATGTGTTTGTGAGTCAACACAGCCCGCCCGACTCACTTTGACCCGTACTTAAAATGATTTGTTGCGACTTAAACCAGTTTGACCTGTTAACCAATCCGCTCGACCCTCCCCTCTCACCACCTCTAAAAAAACTATATGTGGAGTTGAGGACACTGGTTTTGGGTGCAGGAGTACAAAAGGACGTTGAACACAAATATTTGTATCTAAAGAGTAGTTTGTTTGACCTTTAAAATCAAAGTCTACGTCAATTGCAACATGTGAATATGTGATACAGTACATATTAAGCGACTCATTATTTCCAGTGACATACTTTCATATCAATCAACATTGTTAAAGGAAAAACAAACATTATGTTCATAAAAACGTACCTGTTCAGCAAACACATCAAAGGGCTTTTGTCCATCGGATACCATAGTACCACATAAAAATATGGCTTTTGAAATCTTTTGTTGAAAATGCTCCAACGCATAAGAAACACAAGCACCACCGCTGCTATGTCCCACTAAGATCACCTAAAAGGATTCACACATACAAAATAGAATTACATATCATATAATAATTAACAGACAAATAAGCAAAAGACAATCTTGTGATGATGGCGAAGGTAAAGACGAAAATATATTTTTGTACCTTCTCGTCTTCTGGTAGGTTTTGCATATAATCGATAAGCGGCTTTGAATAATCCTCAAGTGTAGTGACATTGTTTGTATCTTTCAAATCGATACCAGATCCAGTAAGATCTAAAGCGGTGGGAATCATTCCCGATTCCTCTAACAGCGCAATAGTTTTGTACCAACACCATGCCCCAAATCCTTCTCCATGTATCAAAACAATTTTCTTGGTCTCAAGATTTTCCAACACTTCAGGTGACTGAATATAAAGTTTTTGTAAAAGCATGTTAGAGAGTTGAACAATAAACTGATAACACCTCTCAAACATTAATAATTCTCTTGCTGGCTTGTTTTGGAGTGTGTTTTAAACAAACTATGTGATGATAAAACATGTTTATATTGTTTAAAAGTTGTAATAACCAAATAACTAATCCTGCAGCATTCGACAGATTCTCATTACTTTTGATGATTAAATATCGAAAAACTTAAGCAAGCTTAAGTCTTTATAAAGTAATATGATTAAATGTGAATTTTGAACTCAAACAAAATCCCATACTTCCAATAACACACATCAAAATCGAGCTATGAAATCCAATCGAGAATTTAATATGGCAATTCGTTATAAAGTCTTGAATCATGATAATAAGTAAACAACAAGTTCTATGTGATCATTCACCTTCTCAATACATCTTGAACAAAAATTCTCAGAAAATTAAAGTTTCCTATGAGAAAAACAAGATAATAAGCCTATAACCTGCTTCAAAAGCAAGAACACTATTTGAAACATATAAATAAAGTCAACCCTACAAAAGTCTACTTTGATTATGAAGAAGCTACTCGTGAAACCCCTTTTCAGGTTATTAAATCCCTCAAACAAATCAAATTCACTTTTTCCCCACACCTTTTCACCAAATTAATCATATTAAACAAACCAAAGCACTCACCAATCCACACCCACATCACAAAAGCAACAAAAGAACACAAAAAGCAACAAAAATCAGACCCAAATGACCTGTTTCTGCTGTTTGGGGGTATTCAACGACGGATCGGCGGTGGGGTTACTCCGGCGACGGGAACTGGTGGATCCAATCCGACGAGACATCGAACCCTCGAACCGTTGAGACGATTGATGGTGTTGAATCGCTAAAGATAGAGCTTGAAGGTGCAATAACTCCTCATCCGATTGCAATTTCCTCTGCGATCGATTCCCACCGCCGAATCGCCTACTACTCTTGGACCCATTATGAGTCTCCTTCGTCTTGCAACTAAATCGATTACCCATTTGGTGATCCTTGAAATTGGGGGAAATTAGGGGGATTTGGGGATGTGGGTCGAGTGTAAAACAAAATTATGAAAGCTGGAGGGCATGTGTTGATTAGGGTGCACAGAGAAAGAGGAAGATTAGGTGAAGGTACAGTGAGGCTTTAATGGGTAAAGGGGCCACAAGAAGCTAAATTTGCGACTCAATTAATGGTGGTTTTTCACAGTTTACTCTGTGGAGTTGATGTTGATGTTGATGGTGAGGTGTTTGTGGGGCTTGTATTTTGTTGGTTTTGAGTGAAAAGGTGTTTTGGTGAAAAGGAGAATCTCATCACCACCTCATTGCATGTTATGAAATGGGACAATTCTTTTGTTTTTTTGGATGTATTTGTGAAGATAGATAAAGTTGTAATAATAAAATAGTATTTCCAGATTCGTTGGGCGGTTTGTAACACATTTGACTTAAAATGTCACACGAGGCAACAGACTTAAGGTTTGAAACTATTATCTCTATCTCACAACCACATTATCCCTGTACTCCTGATTGTCGTTCTTAGATCATCGTTGTGGATAGGTCACCCGATGTCCCGATGTGTTCACGTAGGGTGAGGATTGATTTGTTAATGTATCACCAGACTATATTAGAGTGGTTTGATAATGCTATAATATTAAGTTTAGTAGTGTACTTTTATACATAATTCAGTTCTTATGTGTCATGATTCATATGGTATGCTCACCAAAAGTAACATTTGAGTGTCTTTATCATCATTTGATCTCACCTCTCTTTTTCTTGAGAGATATGCTAGTTTGATAGTTTTGAATAGACCTGAATCGACGTTGGATAATGAATTAAAACTTTTCTGGAACATGTTTGTTTCTCTTCCATTATGACCATCTCTAACTTCACGAGACCTAAATTAATACGAGACCAAAGATTGGATGGTTTAATTGTATTTTATGTACTTTTAGTAATGAATGGTAGCTTAATATTTGAATTTTAACTTGGTTTTTTTATTAACGAACATTTATTTTAGAGTAAAAAACGTGATGATTAAACAAACAATATGAATCATGTAGCAATTTTCTCTTTGATTTATTTAAAAATATCAAGATTATGCAATTAATGAGTTGTTGGAATAAAATCAATACATTATCCAAAATCAATGATTTTAAAGGTTTTATATAATACAATTTTTTTTGTTTTGATTCTTGCATGATACATCAATCATTCTATAAACATGCATAAATAACATGTTATTACATTATTGTATTAAAACTCGAGGTCATCGTTTTCTTAAACCTTAAAAAACCAACGCTTTCTAATTTTAGTCATCGCAAATATGATAAATTTTCATCACCACTTCCATGAGCTCATAAGGAGATAAGAAGATAAGTATTGGTGTAAGTGAAGTTGTTTGCAAGTAGAAATCAGAAAATGCAAAAAAAAAAAAAAAAAAGATGTTATTAATTTTCAAAACCCTTATATTAATTATTTACTATCTAAAACTCGAAATCTTCTTCTTTCACTTTTGATCAAGTTAATATGAACACAAAGAAACTATAATTATATAATAATTAATATACACTTTTCTGAAGTTAAAAAAACTAAACTTGCCTTAGAATATAATATTACAACATGTAATTTATATACATAACTTTTGTAAACAAACATATTGAAGTTGTACTTGAACTATGTGTTATGCCTTTGTGAGGTGGGTATGAGTGTCATCTCAACGCTCATGATGTGACACAATCCTTTTGTGGGGCGTGAGGGACATGGAAGAAGAATCATGATTGGGCTTACGGCAAGTTTGAAAGGCAAGTTCTATATTTTGTCTATTGTAATACAAGGTCATTGCATTCACATTGATTAAATATTTATATCATATATGAAATCATTTGTGATTCTACAGTAATAATATTAATACAATAATAGTAATAATATTTAAATGATTATAATATATAAATATTTTGTTTATTGAATGTTTATTAAACGTTCTAAATAATCAACTTTGACACCTTCACATCCTAACATGTTTTAAATACTTTATAAAATGTCATTTAACCCTCTTATATCTTTAAAATTTTGAGTTTACTTGGTGGTATGAGTTAGGCCAAATATAAAACATATTCATGTACATTTTTGTATATGTTTTGAAATGATCAACGTTTCAACGTTCGCCTACATTTTCACGTAATTTTTATTCTACAATATGTGATGCCAAATATATAACGTTTTTATTTAACGGTATAAATCCGAGTTACTCTATGTTTTAACTTAAATTTAGTTCAGATCGAGTAAGGGCGATTGTAATGGCTGCACGTGTTTTTTATGTACGTTATGGGTTGGACTACATTTTGACATTATATTGTTTAGAACAAAAATCAGGTCAATTGTAATATGTTTTCGTTTAACGATATAAATTCAGTTATTCTATGTTTCGACGTAAATTTAGTCCAAAGACAAGTCGGGTCGGTCGTTAGTCTATATGTTATCACGTCACGTACGATACCACCACATCGTGTTGTTGCATTCACATGTTAATATTTCAGATCATGGTGGATCCCCATGTTTTTCTATGTATGTTTTGAGTTGTATTATGTTTCGACATAATTTTGTTTGGAAAAGAGTCGGGTCAAGTATAACACGTTTTCATTCGGTATAAATTTGAGTTGTTTGTGATTCGAGGAAATTAGTCCAAAGATGAGTCGGGTCGTTGTTAATTTAGACATTATCACATCACGTACAATACCACGCTTCATGTTGTTGTATTCACATTTTAATATATGGGATCGTGATGGAATTCCCCACACAACACGTGAATAAAAAAACCTAGATTAATTGAAGAGTAACTAGAATCATCCATATACACATATCATTTTAAGCACCTTTAAGTTTCAATGCCAACGACTCACGATCACTAATCTATAATACATGTTAAATCTATATTAATATAAGTATTGCCTATCTAGTGTTACCTTGTGTAGGTGAAAACTTTCAACTTTGTGCATATCTCTAGATTTAGTGCCTTAACCGTATTTACTTTTTATTATTGATAAAAGGAGGGGTGAGAGACTTTGTCTCTCTCTTGAAAGTCTAATATTTAAACTTTGGCAGTGATGAATTATTACTAACTAAATGTTATTAACTTTTAATAAATAATCAGCCGTTCAAAAAAACATGATTAAACGTTGAATGTTATAATAATTTCAAAATTATAAATGTAGTCTATAAATAGGTAAATAAATGAATATTGAATAGCATGTTATAGTTATCCTATATATTCATATTAAAAATTAATGCATTATAGGCTTATAAAGTATGTATTTTAGTCTTGTGGACTTCAAGTCCTTCTAGAATTTTAATAGGGTCAAAGGGAAAGATTTGAAAATTTTCCCGATTATACGTCAGGTATTTAATTGAGAGTGATTAAAGTATTAATTATCTGTTTGACGCAACTTTTTTTGCGACAGATGTCATTGATTAGCATCTATAACTTAGTAGTCTAATGTTTGTTTATCATAAAAGTGGTGTTAGTTTAAAATTTTACAAGTAAAATGTTAGATGGAATATGATGTTCATTATAACTGATTTAGTGTATCTATATTATGTATTAGTATTAGTATAGCATGTGTATCTATGCATTTGTGTATCTACTACTATATAATACAGAACCTTAGGACAAAAATGAAATTTCACTTGATTTGTAAGACGCGCCCCTTCACCTTTCCTCTGCCCAAAACTTACTCCGGCCACTTGTAACCGTTCACCATCCAACGATGACCCTCTCCATTCGTCGCTCATTGATTGCCAAAACTCTGTTCGTATTCTTATTAGGTCAGCAAACCCCTGATTGAATTCGCTATCCCACTATCCTATTGACGCATTAGTGGGGAAACCTCCGCCTTTCCCCTGTCCCGAATTCAATTGTATTCACTATTGGTTCTTCAAACTTTTATGTATTCGGTTTCACTCCCATTTTTCCTACAACATTTGATAAACTCAATTCCATTGCAATTTTATCCTCAACATCAACGAAACCAATTAGGTATGATTCTTTTTATAGGTCTTCTTTTGCTGAAATCCAATTTGTGGTTTATCTATTCTAATTTGAGAATATATCGTTTGATTCTTGTAGCATGTTTATTTAAGATATGGTTAACTAGAATGTGATACTTAAATTGTAAGGCCTCGTTCCCCAAGACGCTTACAACTGGCCAATCATCGCTTCTAAAACATTTAATTACATTAATTTGAAATAAACATTGCAGCGGAAATATTTTAAAACAACATTTTCATTACAAATGCTTTTGCAAAATAATACAACATTCGTTACACAATTTCATTTGTTCGCATTACAATGCAAAAACATTAAACAAAAGAATGCCATCCAAAAGAGCCATGTAGCCGCCCCATGCCATCCTCAGCAACTTCACCTGCCAACTGGAAAAATTTGCATAAAAAGTCAGTGTTGCTGAGTGAGTTCTAGTTTTAAAATAAAACATACTTTATCTTTAATTTTAAACCCGTCCTTTACAATCGTACGTGATCATGCATTATACATACACATAGATAATGTCATTATTATCTTCATCATTTGTTCGTTCATTCTGTACATTCATCATTATATCATTACTTTCATTCGGACCAATGCCATGTGCTTCACACTACCGTCATGCATAAAGCCGATACTGGGCCTGAGGTCTTTCATAGACCCCGAACATTGTGCACGAAGCTGACTCCAGTACCTAGGTTAAGCGGCAAGGGTCCCATACATATGGTCAATCACAAGGATTGGACCCCTGTGTGCATCCTCATGGGGTATTTAACCCGCACACAGTTGAGCTGACACCCCTCATTGGGTGTGAACCTCCAATCATTTGCTTAATCGCACTGATTAAGCCCCAGTGTGCATCCTTCTAGGGTAGCTAACCCACACACGGTTGAGCTAACACCCTTCATTGGGTGTGAACCTCCATACATATGCTTGCAAGCCTTTCTTACTTTCATTCATTCATTAATGCATGCATTCATTCATTACGTTCCTCTTTTCATTATCTTCCACTTTATGTTACATAATACTTTCATTTCATTCATTAACATTCAACGTAAAGCCATGGGAAAATGATCATACATAATAAGGAACACAAACGTAAACATACAACATCACCATACAGGGCATCATCATACATACATAACATACATCATACATATCATCATGCATAAGTATCAATCATACGTCATAACATCATCACACAATGCCCATCACATCATCTATGACCTCAAATGTCAGCTTACATGAACCCCTAGAAACCTCCCAAGTCAAAGCCTACATTTCACTTTTTCCCCAAAAAGTCAGAAAATATTCTAAGTGTTCATCCGTATTTCTCTTTTGTTCATCCGCATTTTTCTTTTGTTCATCCGCATTTCTTTTTGTTCATCCGCATTTCTTTTTGTTCATCCGGATTTCTTTTTGTTCATCTGCATTTCTTTTTGTTCATCCGCATTTCTTTTTGTTCATCCGGATTTCTTTTTGTTCATCTGCATTTCTTTTACTCATCCCCATTTGTTCATCCGCATTGACTTTACTCATCCGCATTTGTTCATCCGCATTGACTTTACTCATCCACATTTGTCAATGCTCATCCGCATTGACTTACTCATCCGTATTTGTCAATGCTCATCCGCATTTGTTCATTTGCATTTCTTACTCATCCGCATTTCTTACTCATCCGCATTGACTTTCTCATCCGCATTTCTTACTCATCCGCATTGACTTTCTCATCCGCATTGACTTTCTCATCCGCACTTCTTACACTTAAACAATTATTCTAAAACTTATGGCACACTTAACATCATAATTCAGTCCCCAAACACCATCTATCATGTTCTAAGCTTAACTCATGCATTATAAGCCTTATAAACACAACCATAACATCATCAAGCATGAACATAGTTCAAAATCACACCATACCCGCAACATACACACATTCATACATACGGGTATGAAACCCTAGTTTTATAAAAAGTTCATACATGCATTTCCAGCCCCAAAATCAGTTAAAACATGTAAAAGAGGGGTTCTATAACTCACCTTAGTAGCCTCTTAGGTGTGACTTCTTTCAAACCCGTTTGCAATTGAGTTCAACCGCCTAGAAACCCACCAAAACACATACCTGAACACATACATAAGCATACAACCGAGGATATAACCAGTTAAGAACACCTTAAACACACGAATTCTTACCTTGAAATCGACTTTTCAGCTCTTGTTCTTCAAAATCCGAGAATTTCAGCTCCTTTTCTTTCTCTTTGTAACAAGATCCGAATTTTGTGGGTGTAGAGAGAGTGATGGGCGGCCATCACCTTTTACCCCTTAACTTGGGTAAAATATATTTTCTTTCTTATTCTTCACTTTATTCTTTCTTTCTTTGTCTTTATAATTAACTGGGCGTTACAAGTCCATCCTCTTATATATGTTTCGTCCCCAAAACCTGTTATTCCTTGAACAAACGTGGGTAATGTTGTCTCATCTCTTCTTTAGTCTCCCACGTAGACTCTGATCCCACTCTGTGCTTCCACTGTACCCGCACCAGAGGAACCACTTTATTTCTTAACCTTTTCTCTTTACGATCAATGATCGCCACTGGTTGCTCCACATAATTGAGCCGTTCATCTACCTCGATGTCCTCTAGAAACCACGTTTTCTATATCTGTTGGAGGTTAATGGCGTTAAAAAGAAAAATGAGGTCATTCCTGAAGATGACCATGTATAGTCCGATGCGTCGCATCTAGTTTCTTTTAATTTTTAATTTTTAGTGTTATTTAAGTTTTATTCTCTTGTTTTTGTTTAATGTTAGTTCGTTAATTACACTTAGTGTCTTTCCTTGCTCATTAAAATCCTAAAACGCAAATCCTTAGAGGTTTTAGTATTTTAGGGGAGATTAGGTATGAAAAAAAATGAGGAAAAGGAGAGGCGAGCCGATAATAAATAAGATCGTATGTGTGATACCGATTTAATGTTTGGAATATGAAAGTACACAGGTACAAACCTTTTGGGACTTTAAAAATCAAAATTAAAAAAGATGCAAAGTTCAAGTATAAATCTGTGTAGTCTGAGCAATATAAAAGAAAATATGATAGTTAAGCTAGCTACTACTAAGGTAACACAAAGAAAGTAGACCTAGAGGTTGCTAGACCACAGTTGATATGTCGGTAGATTCAACACAATAGATGACTAGACCTTTTTGGTGATCTCAAGATTAAACTACAATGTTTGACTAGCTGTGGGTAACACCTTATCCCTGGTTAACACAATCAACAAGATTCCAATAAGGGGTGACGAGCAAAATAAACACCACAAAAGTGTGCGTAAGATCAAAGCATGAGCAAAAGCACATGAAAAATGCAAATACAATCAAACTGATGACCTATGTTGTTGGTGAGATCTGTGCTAAAAGAATGAAAATTGCTCAAATAAGAAGATAGGTTATGTGCCTCTCTGTTGTGCGGTGGCACTGACCTGAGGATAAGCATAACCTATATATTTTAGAACTCATTGTTGTTTGCCGCCTCTCTGTTGTGCGGTGGCACTGGCCTGAAGATTGGCTTCTCTTTGAAAGTTCTAAGAATAGTCTCTTCTTGAGTACTACCCTAAGACCGCTCAAAAATCTCCTAAGGAATGTTGATTACCATATAAGTGTGGGATCTACAAATACTTGTTGAAATAAACAAACCTTAAAACGATCACCAAAATGTGTTGAAAGTCTGTGTATGGATTTAAGGGGACAAGTATACTGACAATCACTGTGGTTACAATTCTTGAAAGTTCAAATCAGCGTGGGGATCTAAGAGTACTAGCATGATTTCCTAGATTTGCTAACAGACTCCAGATGAAAAACAAGAATAGAGAATCAAAATCTATTAATATAACTTGTTCTGAATGATTTGAATCTCCTGTATGATTCCAAATTGAATTGGTCCATGTATGGTTTAAATGATTGAAGTTGCTTTCTCAGAAAAATTATTCCTTAGAATTACATCTTAGGAGTTAACCCTCACAAAAACACAAAAACAGGTCTTAGTTTTAAAGTTTCAGTGTTATCTCTCTTATTTCTGTATAAAGTTTATCAATTTCAGGTTGTTTAGTGTCGGACTATGTCATGGAAGTTGATAGGGAACCTTATCATCTAAAAAGGTCACATCTGAGGTGACCACACGTACTTTCAAATAAAAATGGGTCACGTCTGAGGTGACAAAATGTTTTAAAAGGGTCACGTTTGAGGTGACAAAATGTTTTAAAAGGATCACATCTGAGGTGATCAAAGGTTTTTCAAGATAAATTGATCATGTCTGAGATGATCAAATGTTCAAAATGTTAATTCACAAGTATAGAGAAAGTGTGGAAGGGTAATAAAGTCAAATTCATGAGTCTGACCCATTCGCACGAATGGACCATGAGTATAGACCAATCATACGAATGGACCATACTCATTCATTAAACAGCCGAATGGACATGAGTATGAACCATTCATCCAAATGGCTTACCAGAATGACCCATTCGACCGACTGGGAGTGTGCGAACGAGTCAGTCGACTGACTGAGTTTCAGTCGGCCGACTGAAAGTGAACGACTGAGCAAATCGCCCGACTAAGTTTCATTTGCCCGAATGAACTGAGCGAATGAGTCCAGTCGGCCGATTGAACTCAGATTCAGTATAAAAAGGGCCACAATCGATCGCATTCTGCTCACCACTTCCAATCGCCCTTATATCGCACATCCTACCGTTACGCTGCCCAAATTTCTTTAGACCTCGATTATAGATTCCTATTGATCTTCTAACGTGTTTGTGCAGTTATACAGGTAAAATGTGATGAAATCTCACAAAAATCAGAAGATATGGTGCCCTAATTAGAGATTCGAAATTGAAACAAGAACCGAACAACTAAATCGATTAATAACCTACTGAAACCACGTAAAATGTTAAAAATAAAGTTATTAAGTTATTAGTTACGTGAGTGCGAGTCTACAGAACCTATAAACAACGTTTAATTTCACGAATTGGTCAAGATTCGAACCTCAGTTGACCGAACAATGGGTCATGCAACTGGTCGTCTGGAAGAACTCCAATCGCACGATTGAGTTGGCCGAACAGCTCAATCGGCCGAATGTAGCATACGAATGAGCTCAGTCGGCCGACTGAACAAATCACAAGATCAGTCAACCGATTGAACTCAGTTGCCAATTCATTCACCCGAATGAGTCTAGTCGCATGATTCATTTGCATGAATGAATCAGAATGAATTCTAACAAGTTACTTAGAACTTATTTGTGTTATGTGAGAATATAATGTTTATGTATCTTGTGTTTTCAGATCGATGGCTGATAGATGGTCTATCAATCCCAAGCACAACATTTGTGCTCATTTAGACCACACTACTCGGAATGGTGCCGAGTTTGCAGAGATCATAGCCTTTCTCAAGCGATCAAGGATACACAAGGCTATCTCTACTCCATGCACTCCGTATAGGTCTATACACCAGGCCTTATGGAAGAATGCATCGGTGGACAGATCACGAGAGCCATATAGCATTCGAAGCTCCATCTGTGGTATGGACATAGAGATTACTGCTGAAGACATTCAGCGTGTACTTGGGTTGGGAGATGATGCTGGATACCCCACCAAGCTACACCCACTGACGGTGAGAGGCTGTTTTCTGAGGATTAAGTACGCTGGGGACATCAACTCAGGTGTGCTCAACAAGAGCAACATGTGCCCCCAGTATAAGTACTTGGCATATGTTATTCTGAAGTGCATAGCTTCCAGAAGGGGTGGGTTTGATGACCTATCAGACCAGATACAAAATGCCTACGTGGAACTGGTGCTGAACTACCCCTTCAGCTTCTCCAGCATGATCTTCTCTTACCTCGTGGAGAATCTAGAGGCAAAGGGAAAAGAGGGTTTTTGTATGTACCCCAGGTTCTTGCAGCTAATTTTCGATGAGAAGTTGCCCTCACTTCCAAAGGAGCGCCACGATGATGTGGCTTTGGAGATCATGGACGATACGAATCTGGGTCGTATGAGAGTTTACCGTGGTAAGCAGGTAAAGCCCCAGGTAAAGAGACTTATAGGCCATCTGGCCAATGAGAGTTACGTGGCGCCAGGCAGACGTAAGTGGCGTCACGTAGACAGCGAATCAGATGATGAGCAGCTACAACTCCCAGAGCATGACTCTGATGATGATGATAGCGGGGATGCTAGAGATGAAGTGCCCACTCAACCAAGGGGCCCCACTACTGATAGTGCATCTCCGATATCTGCCCCCACTGGAGATGTAGCAGAGTCTGTAGGATTCCACCGGGAATTCATACCTGGTGAGGAGGAAGAGGAGTCGGATGAGGAGCCACTGATCCGGACTGTGGGAAGTAAAGTCGTTCCCACAGAACAAGGGCTCCGGGCGGTTGGTGGACGCCCCGGCGGATCGGGAGAGACTGCTGCTGAACCTACATATGTTCCCGATCTGCCAAGCCGTGTTCTAGGGGGAGCATCCTCCTCGACAGGATCGAGGAAGAAGAGGATGGCTCAGCCCCACGGCATGAAGAAGAAGAATCGAAGACTCACCTTCTTCACTACCACTACTACCACTACAGCCACCACCACTGCCACCACCACAACCACCACCACTACATCTACCACCACCACTCTCCCTACCACCATTCCACCTAACACCACCACCACCCTTCCATCCACCACCACATCATTCATACCTACACCACCACCACCTTCATCTATACCACCTCCAATCTTCACCACTGTCACCACCACCACTAGCCATCCTGCAGCACCATCTTCTTTCACTCCATATCCATCAGGATCACCTTTACCTCCCAGTGGGGTAGAGGAACAACTCTCAGCACTTAACCATATGGTTCTGAGGCTGTTAGCTGAAGATGAAGAGAAGAGCACTCAGATACAACAGCTTGTAGACCTGACCACTACCCAATCTCAGCAGCTTTCGCATCAATCTCGATTGATCAATGAGCAGGCTCATCAGATGTCTCAGCTTGACGAGCAACACGCCAAGAAGATTAAAGAGCTGGAGGCTGCAAACAAATCTCTGCAGCTAAAGCTTAAAGGGTCCAAAGACGAGCCCTTAAAGATAGGAGAAGGTGATGGAGACGATGATACTGATGATGATAGTGATGATGATGATGATGGTGACGATCACTATGGTGATACAGATGCTAATGGTGATGATGATGAGGATGACTCATCTGCTTCAGGTGCACAGGAAGCCAGTGAGAGGCGGACCAAAAAGACTCAAGATCCGGGTGCCTCGACATCAGCTCCGACAGCAGAAGAACACAGGATCCAAGACAAGAGTAATGCTTAGATGTTTTATTGTTATTTAAAATCATTTGTACTTGGATCATGTTTAAAATTAATGAAATGAATGTTTATATGTAATGTAAATGGTTATGTCTTGATTATTATGGTTATGTCTTGATTATTAACTAATGATTGCTATGTTGAATGTTTAAATCAAGCAGATCCA
>BJCM01086515.1:0-39934 GCA_018326385.1 Flaveria bidentis
GATTTGAGAGTAAACGAGAGTATTGTTTGCGTTTTTTGCGTATGTTTTTTTGTGTTTGAAGTTTGGGTATCTTACCATATCAACCCACACACATATTTATACTTATTTTAGAGGCAAAAACAACAAAAAAACGGTCAAATTTGGTCCCCAACGGCTATATAGCCGTTAAAAACGGCTACTTTAAAATAAAAAAAAACGGTCGAAACCGGGTCCAACCCGGGTTCAACCGGTTCGGGTCCGGTTCCGGGTCGGGTCCAGTTCTTATAAATTCCAAAAACCTCAAACCGGGTACAACCCCCCGGTTTTTTCCGGGTACGAACCGGGTACACCCGGTATCGGGTTGTACCCGGACCCGGGTCCGGGTCGGGTATGCCGGGTCGGGAATGGACTCGGTTTTTTTGTTCACCCATATGTTAGGGTAACTTTTAATGATTACAGACGACAAAAAAAGTTTACCGTGTCGGGCTAGCATGACTATTGGCTTAATTGTTGGAGTGTCCCGAAACCTATAATAAACGAAAGTTTTGTTAAGACATTTTATCATTCTAGCATATTAAAAAAATTATTTTTCCGTCTCTTCTCATAATAAATACAAAAATTATAACAACAATTAATTTGACTTTTCTTTTTAACTAAAATATGTTAAAACAAATATATTAATATTTTTATTCTTGTCTCTTTCATATTAAATGATTATTATTGTAAATAAGTAAACTAAACTATTGAACATTTAAAACATAAATGTAATTATTTTAATAATTTATTAATACATATTAATATAGAGTAATAATTTCAAATTCATTATGTGTTATAACTTTTAAATATTCATTATATTTTTATTTTACCAATAGATAATAAGATTTATAAAATAAAATATTCATAAACTAATGATTTTAATATATTTTATTTATTACACCCATGTAATACATGAACTTTAACTTAGTATTTTAATATGTCATTAGTGTTTACAGCCTCTACTCTCGTTTATAATGACAAAGAGCAACACATCACCACTTAGACCACTTCGGACTACAATTTATTAGTTGCTAAATAATATTTTTTTTTTTTTTTGCATTTTAGGGGTTATGGTATCAATCACCAGATGTTTGTTGGTGCCCATTAAGACTGTAATTCATGCCAAACGAAGCATGATCATGCTTATGATCAGTTTTTGGTGAAAATGACGTGTGTCTTGGCAAGCTGACAAGTTGCTCGATCGAGTGTCAAATAGCACGTGACTAGGTAGGAGGCGCATGGTATTGCACAAGATCGAATTGCCCAACTACAAATAGAAAGCTAAGCTTCTGCTTTATTTGATCTCTTCGTTTTCACTCATTTGCATTTTAAATACCTGGTACACTCCAGAACGTTTAGACTCGTTTTCAAACTATTTTGAAATTAAACATATGCACAAAAGTGAAAAGTAAGATAACATACATCATATCACGTAAACGATAAGACCCTCCCGTCTACGTAACATAGGAGCTACGTCAAGAATCAATGTTTTTTTAGTGTAAACCAAATTCAACATAACTAAAATTGTTTTTTAATAATCATACACATTAGAGAATGTTTATATTTTATACTTCTACAATGATTCATTTAGATGACTTAAAATTTATGTTTTTAACTTATAGAGAAGTCTAACTACTTTATTTACAAGAAATTAAAGGTTGAATTAAACTACTTAAAAGTCATCACTTACAGCACACATTAGTTCTTCAACTTCAACGCCCTCACAAATATCATACCACATAAGTCAAAAATGGTTAGCGTACGCAATTTGGAAAATGGCCTAAAAAAGGTGCTCATAAACCCTCACGATCATTGAAACTCAAATCCAACAATCATCATCTTGAACTCCATTAATCCATCAGTTCTTCAAATGCCTACGATCGCCGTTGTTACCGGTGGAAACAAAGGCGTCGGTTTCGAAATATGCCGTCAATTGGCTGATAAAGTCACCGTGGTGTTGACCGCAAGAGACGAGAAGAGAGGCACCGACGCCGTCGCTAAACTGCACTCTTACGGTTTACCGAATGTCGTTTTTCATCAGCTTGATGTCACAGATCCGGCGAGTATTGCTTCATTGGCGAATTTCATTGATGATCGGTTTGGAAAACTCGATATATTGGTAACGATTTGAAGCCTGTTTATTGTTTCATTATCAAATATCAATTGTTAATCAGGGCATGTTTGGAAATGTTTTAAAAAACCAATTTATTGACTTGTTTTTTAATAAGTTAATAAGTTAATATGAAATAAGTTATTAACTTATTTACTCACAACAATCACATTAACAAACATTATAAAATGACTTTTTAATTTTTCAAAAGTTAAAAAGTTAAAAGTTAATAAAAATAAATAATCTCAAACTCAAAAAAAGTTATTTTTAGATGGTCCTAAACATCAACCAAACAATTTTTAGATGGCCCTAAAAGTTTGTTATTTACTACTTATACTTATATGTAACAGGTGAATAATGCTGGAGTCAGTAGTACTATTGTTGATGAGGACTCGTTTTGGAGTTTAAACCTTCCATCAGAGGTAAGCCATGTTCTTCTGCGCCTAGGTGTTTGCACGTATTGATTGTGGATGAGCGAACTTCATAGTTAGGTGTGTCCGAGTGGTAGTAATTCTCGGATGGATGACCTCCTTGAAAGTCTCACTCAGACAACTAAAAAAAACCATGAACTCCTACTTAGGAAAACACACAATATTGGTTGGTATCAGGGCAGGATGTTATAGGTGGGTCTTTTTGTTAATCATTATAGGAGTATATCTTACGTTTTGACTTGGGAAAGTCAAGGTTTGCTTGGAGTTATTGAGTTTGGATCAAACATTTGTATAACCAGAATGAATATATAGTCAAAACTGTATGTATTGGACATTTTTATAAGCTTTTCTAGACAAACATGTATTTATAAAATGACTGCTAACATTTTGTTTTCCTCGCGACATAGGTAATCGATGAAAAGGCTAAGCAGGTGAAGAGAGCTGTAACACAAACATTTGAAGGAATCCAAAAGTGCTTGGAAACCAATTATTATGGAGCTAAACATGTCACTCAAGCTTTGCTAACACTTCTTCTTAAATCTAACTCTCCAAGATTAGTCAATATCTCATCCAAATTGGGGCAACTAGAGGTAAGAATGTAATATGACCTTTGCCATTGACCGCGAGTATGCTAATTATAACCTTTTATGCACAAAATACGAGCAATAGTGATGTAGTATGTATGCATTCTTGTTTGATTACACTATTCTAGATATTTAAGATTATAATTTTTTTGTTATAGAATGTGCAAGATGAAAATGCAAGGAAGATTCTTAGTGATGTTGATGGATTAACTGAGGAGCTTGTGGATGAGGTTGTAGAGGAGTACTTAAATGATGCTAAAGATGAAGAATTGTTGAAAAAGAAAGGGTGGTCTAGTAATGTTTCTGGGTATACTGTGTCTAAAGCGGCTCTTAACGCGTACACGAGGACCCTGGCCAAGAAATATCCATCATTGTGTGCAAATGCAGTTAGTCCTGGGTTTGTTGCAACGGATATGACATTTTTTAAAGGAACTTTTACTGCTGAAGAAGGCGCGAGAGGGCCTGTAAGACTAGCTTTGATGCCGGATGGTGGACCCTCGGGTCGATACTTTTGGATGATGCAAGACTCTACATTTTAATACGAACAAGACGAAGAACTAGTCATTGGAAATTGTTAAAAGAGTTGGATGAGTTTCTTTTTAAGTGAAATGTAACCAAGAAATTATTGGGACTCAGTGATTACTTGGAAGAAAAATAAATATTTCACCCGGTGTGTGTGTTTTTTTAACGACAAATGTACGACCTCAGAGGATAGATGTTACTAGGGCTGTTCACGAACCGAACCGAACCGAACGCAGCTCCGCTCGAACTCGGTTCGGTTTTAAATTAAGCGGCTCGGTTCGGTTCGGATTTACAAATTCGAGCGCAAACTTCATGCTCGAACTCGGTTCGGTTTTAAACCGAGCGCTCGGTTTCGCTCGGTTTTGCTCGGTTTTGCTCAGTTTTGTGTTACAATGGGTCGCGGTCGGATATGGGTCGCGGTCGCAGGTTCACGGCTTGCAGTAGGGTCGGAGACGCGGTTGCAGGTTCGCAGATTCGCGGCTCGTAGGGTGGAAGCTGCTGGAGAGTGGAGAGGGGAGAGTGGTCATAAATCGCTGGAGGCTGGCGCCTAGACTACCGGAGGAGACGAGGAGTGGACTGTGGAGGGTGAGGAGTGAGAACTGATGTAATGAGGTTTAAATGTATTGGTGTATTAAAGTTTTGAGCTTTATACTAAAAATTTATAATATTTGTAACTAAAAAATAACTAAATATAATAATAAATTAACATATATAATTATATATAATATATAAAAACTAAACTAATAAATAATTCGAGCGAAACTGAGCGAGCGACCATTTGCTCATGCTCGGTTCGTTTTGAAACCGAACCGAGCCGCTCGGTTCATTTACAATCAAGCGGAAATTCGAACAAGCAAAATTCCGAGCATTTTTCGAACGAGTTCGAGCGAGTTTCGAACGTCGAGCTATTTGAACAACCCTAGATGTTACTTTAATCGGGTCCGCCTATTTGTTTTCCAGTCGGGACCGCACCTCCAACTTTCTCAAAATGAAACTCATTTGTTGAGAAAACCCGGTGTGTTAAATTGACCATAAATGCATCGTGCGGTTGAACTCAAAATTATTAGACTTATGTTAGGGTGAAAATTGAATATTGATCGTTTTCAAACTTATATTAAATAAAAATCAATCATTTTACCAAAACATGCAAGATATATAATAAAAATGATGTTTAATTTAAAAAGTTTAATAAAGATTTCTAGTTTAACATGTTTCATTTTATTTGTTCAAAGGGGATGATATTATTTGTCATTTTTATAGAAACAAATTTTGATGTTATGAATGTATTAAAAAGGTGGGGGAAAAAAAGTTAACAAAAGTGTTTGTTATTAAAATATTCTTTTAACAAACTTATTCTCTTTATATCAACCATTAATTAAGATAATTAATTAAGATAATTGATGGTTCATATTACCTATTGTGCCTTTTAAATTTATAATCTTTTTTATTTGAATCATTTTCTAATCATTAAATAACGAATTAACTTAATTTAATACATAGGAAAAGTGGATTGTAATAATCTATATTATCACCTATTGGCCATTAATGATACATATTGCCAATTTGACCAATATAATAATCTCAAATTTAAATTTGTTGCCGATAATAATCCTAATAGCATAATCGTTTATTGGTTTACATTTGATTTTCACTCGATTTTGTTTATAATAGTAAATGTAAATGAAGTAGGGAAACATACGAAATGAAATGATAGAAAAACAAGTGAAAAATAAAGATCAATGAAAATTATGCCATTGACAACAAAAATAAAAGTTAAGATTATCATCGGCCAAACTAATATATAGATTATTATCAGTTAGTACGTAATAATTTGAATTATTAAAATCTAATTTTCCTAATACTTAACATAAAATAATTTTCACTTACAAACTTGTATTCAAAACATGTTGGCTAAATGATATAACTTTATAATCATGAAACACTTTAACGTGTTATATATTTAATTAAGGATATATCATTTATATTTTATTCACATAAAAAAACCATCCACATCAAAAAGAATCTCGTTACAGAATTAAAAAAATGCTTTGTAATTCAATTATTAACGAAAAAAACACATGTGAAAACTCAGTTGAATATATTTAACACAAGAGGTGGTTCCTCGTTTGCATCGTACGTCTTCAAACAAGTTTCTCTTCTTCTCCGATCAAGAATTCTGCAGGCGAACCACTTACGGTTTGAGGTGATCGACTTCCGGCAGATTGTGTAATGAAGATTCTTATGGCATCAGTCGGCGAAAAAACTGGTGTTGCTTCAACCGAGCAAAGGTATATCGACTGACCCATAACTAGCTAGAAATGGCATATTGTATGTTATGTTACACACGCATCGTAAAAATGTATAATGCGTAATAAATGGTTCAAAATTAGAATAGGTGTAAGGCATGCATATAAAGTATTAAAGTGTGTGTTAGCTAGTAAGAAAAAAAATACTAAAGTAAATTTTAAGTATCAAAGAATTAAGACACTTAAGTACATTGTTGGTTATTTGGTTACAAGCGTCCATAGTGTAGTTTACTAACATTAGATACTTAGCGAAGGATATGTTTTTGGATGGTTTTTATTGAAGTTATAAATACCAAAAATTATATATTTGTGTTACTGTGTATTGTTTTGGATTATTAGACTACTAGAAATATAAACCGTTTTTATGTAGATATATTCCTCAGTTGGTATATGTCTATTTCAATAAATTTGGTATATTCATGTATTATAACATATGTGAGTATATAGATTTACTATAGTTTTTTAATCTACTTATGTCACAGTGTGTATAAAACTTGTTATAGGAGGTATAAAATTAGAAATACAAAACATGATGTCTTTTACAACGACACATTTTCCATTTAAATTTTGATGATAAATAAATGAATATGACTGGTTTTAGGGGTGTTTAGTTGTCTAGGGATTAAAATTTTTTAAATCAATTAACAAGCTTGATCTTTCTTTCTTTCATTTTGTTTTGGTTTTAGAGTTGCGGTTGTAACCAGGTGAAACAAAGGTATTGGACTGGAGACATGTCGTCAGTTGGTCTTAAAAGGTATCACGGTCATACTAACTGCTAGAAATGACAGTCGTGGTTTGGAAGCTATCAAAAAGCTCAAAGAATCGGGGCTCTTGAATGCTGTTTTCCATCAACTCGATGTTAAAGATCCAACGAGTATTGCTAGTTTGACCAAATTTATTGAATCTCAATTCTAGAAACTAGATATCTTGGTAAGTGAAAGATAACTCGTAATAGTATGTTTAGCATATTCCAGACTAATTTTTCCATTCCACAATACCATAACATATTATATATAATACCATAACATATTATATATTTCGTAGACTCAAATCGGTTTGAACTAGATAAGTCTTTATAAAAAAAAGTTCCATAAAAATATCCCCTAAAATTATCTAAAGTATAAGTGCTTGTGTTTTATAAAAAAATTACACTTAGATTGGTCAAAATTCAATAAAGTTACGTTAGCATTCTTGTAAGAAAAATAGCAATAATACCTTATTTTGATTATAAGTGCGTACATTTAAATAATTTTAAGGATTTTGATATAAAACTATTCGTGTAAGTAACTTTTTTGTGTATTTTTTTTTATAAAAACTGAAATACTTTAATCGTCAGATAATATTGTAAAAAAAGGCATATTTAAAACCATGGATAACGAACGAGTATATGCGTTAAAATTCACGTGTTTTTTCATTTTATTTAAGGCACGAAGATCAAGTTAAAAAAATACTAAATTAATAGTATTTTAAGTTATCAATTAACTTAAATTTAAATTAGAGCTTAACGAACCTATATAAAAATATATCACGTAATTAGTTTTAGAAAAATACTGAAAATCATCACATAATGACACAAGCTGACATAGACATACAAGATGAAGACTACTTAAATATTTCATATAAAAGCATTGTTTTTAACGGTTAAATATATAATAAAACTTCATTTTGCCAACTAATTTAAGTGCACAAGTTATAAATGGGGCTTGAATGTTTTATTTTAATAATTTTTAACTTCAAATGAATTTGTCATTGCTCCCTCTCCACTAATAAAACAAGTTAATGATTACTACTTGGGTATACTAAGGATATTATAAATACTGAAATTAATTACATCACACTAAAAATTTCATTTTCTTTCCTGAAAAATAAATTGTGCTCATATTGTGATTTGAATCTTTTCCAGGTGAATAACAGCAGAAAATGGAATAATCGTGAATTATGATAAATTTAAAGCCTTTAAAGATAGAGCAGGATATGTAAGTGCATAGTTTTTTATCTTTTATAATTACTAAAATAAATTTATTTTTTTTTCTGTTAAAACGAATTACAACTTTAGAAATATATTTTAGAGAATTTCAACAAATTTGAATTGTTTAAAGTTAAGGGTCAATAAAAATTTGTTTAGGATAATGTTTAGCAATACTAAACAAACAAGTATCACTGATTAATATATGTGATGACATTTCGTCAATAAAAATCACCACCAATGATAATCTGATGCACTACTAACGGAGTTATCGATAGACAACCGTTAAAAGTAACCAAAATAAAAAAAGTAAAAAATTAGAAAACAAGATTAAGGTGGTGTCCTTCGGTAATGCCTCGAATAGTTTCCCACGAATCTTTTCGTCAATAAATATCCATGAGTTATAATGTTATGTTTTCTAGTAACATAGAATGAAGGATATAATATATCTCATTTCAAATACTCATGACTATTCATATGGTTTGGTAGGAGTATGTGAACGACAAAAACACACAACTTGTAGCATCGATGATCGATCAACCTTATAAATTAGGCGAAGAATGTATGAAGACGAATTATTATGGAACTAAAGCAGTAACAGAAGCACTTCTCCCCCTTCTCCAACTTTCGAATTCACCAAGAATCGTTAATGTTTCTTCAAATTACGGAGAGCTACATGTAAGTAATTAGCGCATTCACCCGCACAAATATAAAATAAAAAGTTTCATATGTCATTTGTAACTATCTTTATTCATATCTTATTGCTTTTATAGTGGATCCACAATAAGATGGTGAAAGCTGAGTTTCTAGATATAGATAACCTTACCGAAGAAAAGATTGATGTGATCATCCAAAGGTTTTTAAAGGACTTTAAGGACAACAAGTTGTTAGAAAACGGTTGGCCTCTAACAAGCTCCGCTTACAAGATTTCAAAAGCTACAATCAACGTTTACACGACGGTTTTGGCAAAAAAGTACCCCGATATTCTTGTGAACAGTGTTCATCCAGGCTACGTGATAACCGACATCACATCTCACACCGGGCATATGACCCCAGAAGAAGGTGCCAAAGTTCCTGTAATGGTTGCATTGTTACCTGATGGTGGTCCGTTAGGGGTCTACTTTCGTCAAATGCAAATATCCTCGTTATAATTGAGGACACTAGCTATGACGCTATGTTGTGTCTTGATTGTTGGAAGCAATGTCTATTTATGTTTTGTTAAACAAATAAAGATAAACTTTTCAAAGTTGATTTTTTTGTGTGTATAAAACATATTACACTTAGGGGTCATTTGATAGCCTCTTAATCAGCCTTTTAATGTTTCAGATGTCTGAATGGTTTAGCATTTAATGGTTAAGACTGTTTATTTCACCAGCACATGTCTGAATGTTTAAGACATTTACCTCTGAATGGTTAAGCATTATACTGATGCTGAATGGTTAAGAGATCTAATGCTGAATAGTTAAGACATATTATCTGAATTGGTCATATATTTGTCTTTAAATAATTAAATGATATACTAGCTCTTAATGGTTCAGACCTCTTAATAATTCAATACTTAATGGTTCATACCTCTTAATGATTCAACACTTAATCATTCAGAAGTTGTCAAACAGCCACATATACGTTGAATACATATAACGTATAGTAATAAGAGTCTTGGAGCTAATGAGTGATACCGTCTTAATATTGGAACGAACAACAATGTTTAGTTCTTTATTTGGACCTCCAATTAAAATAAAACAAAAATGAGTGTTGTTGTAAAATTGTGTTACATTGGGACTTCATGATTATTTAGAGAGTTAAATGCGTTTTTGGTCTCTAGTTTTATAACGATTTCGTGGTTTCAGTACTTGTGTTTTACTTTTTCGATCTCAATACCCGTCTTTTCATACATACATGATACAACAAGTCATAGACTCGTTGGCATACACATTTAGTTAACCAAATAAGCAGGTTTAAATAGTAAGTCAACCTGACACCCCAATCTTGACTCATGCTTATTCAAAATCCGATGCCTTGCATTCCTCATTAATACATACTGTTTGTCGTAACCCGCCGGCGGGATCTTCTCGAGCCACTCTTCGGCGATGTTGACCTTGCATATAGCCAAATAGGCGTCGATGCTTTGAAACGGTGAGATGCCGGATCGATGAGGTTGTGGTTTGTTAACCCTATGTGATTCTCCCATTTATTTAAACATAGGTTTTAAAGGTTTTTAATGAAATGACGGATATAGCCCTGGTGTTAAGCGTCGTTAATTTTGAATTTAAACAGAATGACTAGTTCATCAATTTTGTAGAAAGATGGGTACTAAGAATGTAAAAAATAAAACAGAAGTATCGAAATCACAAAATCACTATATCACTATAAAACTAAAGAAAAAAACATTTAACTCTTATTTGAAAGAAGAATAAATATTTCACCCCTAGTCTTAATTTGACCATAATGCATCCAACGCGTTTTGATATAATTATTACACTAACAATAATGATTGTTGGGTGAAAATTAAATATTGATAAATTTGAAACTTTATATATATTTTTTTTGAACGACTGTTTAGTTGTTAAAAGTTAGTAACATCAAGTTAATAATAATTCAACACTGTCAAGATTTAAACATTGGACCTTCAAAATAAACAAAACCACACACCTCCCCCTTGAACCACTAGGCCAAGAGATCATTGGCTGAACTTTATATTAAATAAATTAATATATCACAAAAATAACATGTTAGATCATTAAATAACGAATTAACTTAATTTAATATATAACATAAAATAACTAATATACGTATATATTAACCCAAGAAGGGATTGAACAATTTGTTTTTATTTATGTACACTTGTTAAGCATCATGGTACAACAAGATAATACATATGATCTCCATCAAAAGTAAAGAGGGATGTGTGTTCCCCTCGTCGCTGGTGCTCTCCTTTGTTTGCCATTAACAGTCGCCTGCCTACTCTTTGCCTTTTTCCAGACCGTCACACCCTCACCGCCTTTGTTTTATAATTTTACTTTTTTTTTGTCAGTAGTGTTAAACTTTAATCCGGTATTGTAAATTTTTGGTCCGGCAGTTGTAAAATTTTATGTAGAACTCGAGTTTGTCCCCCTAAAAATAATTAATTTCGCCCCCGCCCCCTATGGAAATGTTCAAGCTCTACCATTGACCGTTGGCCAAATCTTTTAAGGCGCCAGCAACGATGCCTCGACCTCCCGTTTTTGTTCAACGGTTCGGCCGGCGGTGCATCCGTGGGCCTCAAAACCCCTCTTTCCTCAATCTTGCTCATTAGTGGTTTGGCTCATTAGTGGTTTGGGTTTTACTTTTGTTTGTTTTTTTTGGGGTTTTGATTTTCGTTGGCCTTTTATTTTGGATTGTGTCGTCTTCTTGCGGCTTTGACTTTCGTTTGTTTTTTATATGATGTTGGGCTTTGATTTAGTTTTGGGTTCGATTTAGTTTTGGGTTCTGTATGTTGTGATGTGCTATGGATTTGAGGTTTTTGTATGTATTACTTTGTGTATTTTGTTGTTTTATGGTTTCAAACCTTCAATTTGATTTTGGTTTTGGTTTAGGTTTAGGGTTAAGTTAAAATTCGCATAGCCGCGGCAACGCACAACGCCAAAACCTAGTTTATTATATAAACATAAAATAAATAATACTTAATTTATAATATTCAAACATTTTAACGCCTTCTAAATTCAATTAACACATATATCCCATCTCTTTCTCAACTTTCAACACAAATTATATAAATTTATATTTTATTCAAATAAAAAAATCATCCACATCAAAAAGAATCTCGGTATACAATAAAAAATTGATAATTAATTTAATTATTGACGATACAAACAAACGCAAAGGCTCGGTGTAATATATTTAACATCAAGAGGTGGTTCCTCGTTAGCATCGTCTTCAAATCAAGTTTCTCTTCTTCTCCGATCAAGATTCCAGCCGGCAAACCAGTTAAGGTTTCGGAGAGGCGATCGAAAGATTGCGGGTCAAAGTTTATTATGGCGTCAGTCGGGAAGAAAACTGGTGTTGCTTCAACCGAACAAAGGTATATCGACTGATGCATAACTAGCTAGAAATCACATATTATATGTTACGTTACACACACATCGTAAAATGATATAATCCTTAATAAAATGTTATGAATTTAAAACCTATTGAATATTATGTAATGATTTTAAATGTAATACTAAAAATATAAAAGTAAATTCGAGAATCGAAGAAGTTAAGTATTTTGTTGGTTATTTGGTTACAAGATGGTTTTTATAGAGTTATATTTACTGAAATTTATATTTGTGTGTTGGTATTATAATATTACTAATAAAAAAACATTTTAATGTAAATATATTCCTCAGTTGGTAAATGTCTATTTTCGTAAATTTGTGTATATTCATATATTATAAACATATGTGAGTATATATACTTATTAAAATTATTTAATCTACACATATGTATCAAACTTATTATAAATGGGTATACAAAATAAGTAACTTTGAAATATACAAAATTGTATATTTTATAATGAGATGTTCTTATTTAAATTTTAATGATAATTAAATGATTTAATTGGTTTTAAGGGTATTTAATTGTCTAGGGATTAAAGAAATCTAAATCAATTAACCAAGCTTTATCTTTCTTTCATTTTGTTTTGGTTTTAGAGTTGCAGTCGTGGCTGGGGGAAACAAAGGTATTGGACTGGAGATATGTCGTCAATTGGCCTCAAACGGCATCACAATCATACTAACCGCTAGAAATGACAGTCGTGGTTTGGAAACTATCAAAAAACTCAAAGATTCCGGGCTCGTGAATGTTGTTTTTCATCAACTCGATGTTAAAGATCCAACGAGTATTTCTAGTCTGGCCAAATTTGTTGAATCTCAATTTAAAAAACTCGATATCTTGGTAAGTGAGATACAATACGTCATAGTTTGTTTATCATATTCCATACTAGTTTATACATATATACTAAATATCACATGTTAGAAATTTTATAGATTCAAAATCATTTTGAATTACATGCGTCTTTATAAAAATTCTATATAAAAAGTTCCCTTAAAATGATCTAAAGTATATGTGCTTGTGATTTAAAAATAAGATAAAATAAAATAAAATTTTACGCTTTGATTGAACAAATTCAATAAAGTCACATTGCATTTTTGTAAAAAAAATAATTAATAATACCTTATTTTGATTAAGTTAAGTGTTAAGAAATCATTATTTTTCCAAAAAAAATTAGTAAAAGGGCGTACATTTTAAATAATTGAAAGGATTTTGATGTAAAAGTATAAGCGTATATAACTGTTTTGTGTATTTTATATAATTTGAAATATTTTAGTCATCAGATATTATTGTAAAATACAAAAAGAAGCATATTTAAAACCATGATAACAAACGAGTATATGCAAAAAAAAAATCACGTGTTTTTTCAATTTATTAAAGGCACGAAGAGCAAGTTGAACAAGTAACTAAAACTAATAGTCTTTTAGGTTATCGATTAACTTAAAACTTAAAATAGAGCTTAACGAACTTATTTTAAAATATATCAAGTAATTGCTTTTAGAAAAAATTTTGTTATACAAACACCCTTTTGTTATTTTCTTATATGTATAAAAAGAAATAAAAAATTTAAATTAAATAGAATGTATTTATAACATATCCATTTAAAAAAATAAAAAATTAAATTACAATGACACAAGCTGACAAAGACATACAAGATGAAGACTAATTAAATATATAAAATAAAAGTATTATTTTTTTTATATTTAGATGTCATCCTATCTATAAACTTTATCAAATCTACACCAACTAATATATAACAATCCCTTGTAGATGGGGTTCAAACTTTTAAGCTTCATACTTATACTATAAAAACATTGAAATGAACACATTTTTAATTTTATTTAAAGTTTAAGACACATAAAATAATTTTATAAGTATAGACCTCAACTAATAATTTTTTTTAATTAATATATTATTTAATACACATTTAATTATCTAATTCAACTCATATTGTTTAATTTACAATATTAGAAATTAACATTTACTTTTTATACATATTATAAATAAATATTGTTTAACTTAAATACTATCTTATTTAAATACTTAACTATATAACTACTAAATATTTAAATTAATAATAATAATAATAATAGTATTAATAATAATACACAAATATAATTAAAGGTAGGTCGGAAAAAAACATCGGTGACACCCACTACCGCATCATGCATGCAATCCTAGCTACTATATATAACAAATTAAAAAGATGATTAATAGTGAAGTTGTAAGATTCTTTATAGTATCATAATACACACATATATATATATATATATAAAGTAATCATAAGCCTGCTTTGTTTTTCCTATAATTCTACACTTAAAGTCTTAAACCCATAGATATCTATTGAGATTAATCACAATACTTTCTTTTTAATTTACAGATTGATTACCTGCTATTTTGTGATTTATTTACATTTTACACTTGTGTCCCTACTTATGTCAAAATTATATTTAATCTTTTACGTTTTAATAAAGTTTTTATGTATTTACCTTTAAGCAAGTTACCCATTAACTTTAATAAAGTTACCATATGATATTTACGCATTTGTTCTTTTCTTCATTTCGCCTGTACAATTTTTAAGGATTGTTAATATTAATGCATAAATTGTCAGAATTAACACTTCTAAAGTTTTACAACACCCGTGCATAACACAGGTCACACTTGCTACTTAACTTCAAATGGATTTGTCATTGCTCTCCCCACCAATAAAATAAATAAACGATTACTACTTGGGTGTATTAATAATACTAGGTTAGTATCTCATGTATTACACGGGTTGAATAAATAAAATACTAAATTAGTAATGAAAATAAGGGCCTCGTCGAAATCATCGGTTTTCTGCCCAACGTCACGGCCATGAGCCTATTATTTAAAAATCTTTAATTTATGAATTATAAAACCATGTTTTAAGATAAATTATAATTATAATTACGTATAAGTAGCTACTTTAAGTAAATAAATAATAAATTATTTTTATTAAACTTTTGTTTTATAAAAAATGTATGGTTTTAAATATTTTGTTTTAAGAAAAATGATTTTTTATAAAAAAAACTTCGTTGTATTCTCTATTTATGAAACTTTAATTATAAAAAGTGTGTTCTACATAAAAAATAAGTTTTTATTTATCAGTATATATTGTTTAATTTAAAAATAGTATAGGTAATCTTATTAGTATTAATATTATTATCAATAATATAGAGAAATGAGTAATCTTGTGTATAAAATTTTCATTTATTAAAAACTCTAGTTTGTAATTATTATGATTGTTTTAGAAAGATGTTTTTAAAAAAGTCACCTTTTATAATTTTTATAAAAATAACCATTTTAAAATATTTTGTTTCAAAAGATTTAGTGTTTTTGAAAATTTCATATTATATAAAAGTTTTAGTTTTTTATTATTTTTATTTTAGTAAAAAAAATGTAATTTTTATTTTTTTTAATAAAATCTATTTTAAAAAAATAGTTTGATTTTAAACAAATTAAATAAGAGAGAGAAATGTACTAATTAATAAAATTGATTTTTAATAAGAGAGAGAACATAATTTGAATGTTTAAAATAACACCCTTTGAAGGAAAAATTATATGAGAATGTATATAATGAGGACATGTGACAAAAAGATGAGTTAGGAGAAGAATACGTGACAAAAAAATCTTTTTTTATATAGATTTATAGATTATAAATACTGAAGTTAATTACATCACACTAAAAAATCATTTTCTAAACGTCTATTTCCATTTCATGACAAATAACTAGTGTTCGTGTTGTGATCTTGTGTAAAATATTTTCCAGGTGAATAACGCAGCAGAAAATGGAATAATCGTAAATTATGATGAATTTAAAGCCTTCAAAGATGGAGCAGGATATGTAAGTGCATAGTTTTTATTTATTGTCAAGATAACCAAAATAAACTTATTTTTACAATTAAAACAAGTTATACAATAGAAATATATTTTAGACAACGTTGGACAAATTTGATTTGTTTTCCATTAAGGATCAATATTTTTTTCTATAGTATGTTTATCACTACTAAATAAATGAGTATTATCGATGAACATATGCGTTAGTAATCCGTCAATAGCCATTACCAACAAAAAATTGTCGAGGCACTAACGGAATTATAGACGGACAACTGTTGAAGGGTACCAAAATAAAAAACAATAAATTAGATAATAAGGTTATGGTGGTGAACGACAATCCGTCGGTCATACTCGTTTGTTTAGTAATGTGAAGGATATTGCATTTCTCACTGAAAATACACATGGTCATTCATATGGTTTGATAGGAGTATGTGAACGACGAAAATGCACAATTTGTAGCATCGATGATCGATCAACCTTATAATTTAGGTGAAGAATGTATGAAGACAAACTATTATGGAACTAAAGCAGTAACAGAAGCATTTCTCCCCCTTCTTCAACTCTCGAATTCACCAAGAATCGTTAACGTTTCTTCGAATTATGGAGAGCTACACGTAAGTAATTCACTTGTGCACTTGCAGAAATATAAAATAAAAAGTTTCATACGTCATTGTAACTATCTTTTATCAAATCTTATTGTTTGTATAGTGGATCCATAATGAGACAGTGAAAGCTGAGTTTCTAGATATCAACAATCTTACTGAAGAAAAGATTGATGGGATCATCCAAAGGTTTTTTAAGGACTTTAAAGACAACAAGTTGTTAGAAAACGGTTGGCCTCTAACGTGCTCCGCGTATAAGATTTCAAAAGCTGCAATTAACGCTTACACAAGGCTTTTGGCGGGAAAGCACCCTAATATTCTTGTAAATTGTGTTCATCCAGGTTATGTGATAACCGATATCACGTCTCACACTGGGCACATGACCCCAGAAGAAGGTGCCAAAGCTCCTGTAATGGTTGCATTGTTACCTGATGGTGGTCCGTCAGGGGTCTACTTTTGTCGAATGCAAATATCCTCGTTTTGATCGAGAATACTAGCTATGACGCTATGTTACTTGTGTCTAGACTGTTGGAAGCATCGTCTACTTATGCTTTGTAAAATAATTAAAGATGATCTTTTTATTTTGTGTGAAACAATTATGTTTATATGAAACAAGTTACAATTATATATACATATAACAAAAAGTAATAGGATTCTTGAAGCTAATGGTTGATACTATGCCTTAATATGGGAACGAACAACAATGTGTTGTTTCTTTAATTTCGAGCTCCAACTAAGCAAATTGGGCCTAAAAATAATACAAAAACCAATAGTAGAACGTCTGCTAACTGGACAGCGTGTCAAGTCAGCATTGATATATGCATAGGAAGAAAGCAAGAACCTTTAATCCAATGCTAACGAGGTTGTATATAATGATCAGTAGAATTTACAGTCTGTGGTTAGATTCTGCGACTCGTGTCATGATGAAAGCGCTAGCTCAGCCCACGCTAACGAAGAGGCTGTGAACTCTGATGAGCCTGCAGTCTGCAGTTTGCTTTCCAACATTGCACACAGTTCTTGCATGGTTACTTTATCTGTACTCCCTACATAAATGCAACTTCTTACAACCTCGCGTATCACTTCAAGATCTTCATCGCTAAACTGTTTCAGTGCAGGATCTACAACTGATGCCATCTTCCCCGGTTCATCAAGATACTCTTGTGCCTGTTTGAAATTTCAAAAAGACATCAATCATTTTGATATCTCTGCCACTACTCACTAACATGATTATTATTTCTTAATTCTTACCCAATCTATTAGGAAACCTTTGTCTTTGCAGATTGGAGGCCGACCACTAACGATTTCCAACAGAAGAGCACCAAACGCGCAGATGTTACCTTGAATATCCAAGTGGCGCACTGCTAACGAATCAGGTGGAACACACGCGGCACCTTCATTGCAAATAGAGCTAGAGTTGTTCTCTGATGTTGTAAGAATACTTTTCCAACTTTCAAAATCAACTAGCTACAAAAATCACGAAAACAAAAATGTAAAACACAGTTTAACTGTCTAAATGCATATTCTGTTTTCAAAAAAGGTGTAAAGGTGGTACCTTTGGCGAGAAATCTTCTGTGAGATATACTGCACTAGAGTTTAGCTCAGATATGGTAAAAGGAGGTTCAATTTCTGTGTGAAGATACTTTAGACCTTTAGCGATTCCTAAAACAATCATCATTCTTCGAGTCCAATTTAGTTGACACCCTTCTTCGTCTACATTAAAGCAAAAACGTTTGACCATATTTCTTTACAACAAACAATAAGTCCTGAATCTTAAACCTAGGCTGTTCGGTCAATTCAAGTTATGCATTCTCCTTAACGGGTCGAATGCATAAGATGAGGGAAAAACAAAAGCTAAAAGGTCAAACAGGACCAATTCAAAATGTATTTTCAATACATAGACCTTATAATCACCTTACTTAAAAGCTAGATTGTTTTTGAAAACTCTATTTAAGTAACTGTTTGTCTGATTAAGTCATTAAGATTTTGGACATTAAATGTTTCAAGTCAATGAACCATATGTTCTTCAGCCCACACAAAAACAACCTGTTACCCAACAACTTTGCCACATGTAATAGGGTGAGGGACTTACAATGGAGGTGTTCAGATAATGTTCCATTAGATGCATATTCAAAGACTAACATCCTTGTAAATGGGACACCTTCAATACAATATCCCAGCAATTTCCCTACATTTTCATGATTTAGCCTAGCCAAATCAGCCACCTGATCAGTACAATACAACACTTGATCAAAAAAGATCAAATCTTGAAAACACCTATAAAATTCAAGATTTTTGGCATCACCTCTTTTTGAAAATAGGGCTCGAGATAGCTTGCCCAGTTTTCTTTCCGGTCGCAAAGAGATATAACCGCGATTTCAGGTCCACCTTTCATGTTCCCTTTGTAAACTACAATGTTTGATGATGACCCAATAATGTTGCTAAAATCTTCACATGCAACTTCAAGTTCTTGTCGACTGTATCTCATCACATCCTTTAGCATATCAGCATCTGCATACCCGAAAAACAAATTAATGTAAAATTCAATTAATATAAATGATGTTTTATATAAACAACCAACTTCCTCACCAATAAAGATTTCCATATGTTCTTTTTCAGGTTTGGATTTTTTCCATGTAACGATAGTCGATGATTTGACTTTCAATCTGTGTGCAGCCAAGAGAAGGCCTACTAGGAAGATGGACCCTGCCATCACTCCAGTCACTACTTCAAGAGCTAAAACCCATGTGAGCTTTGATGCACGCGGGCCGGGCTTTTGTTTATCTTCAACAGGATGGTGTTTCATGTCTTCTGATTTTAAAGGTTTAGCTGGTGAAGGGACACCTATATTCAGGAAACTCCATCTCTGTTAGTTTAGTGTGAGTTGACACTGCATTATATTATATAATAAAACGATTTATCTGTGTGTTACTAAAACATACCGCATTGTTCAGGAGCCCGAGGTGTGATATCTTTGTACATTATGCAGTTCCCTTGAAAGCTGGTCCTGCAAGGGAAGAACAAAAGGAAATGAGCATAAACGATTAAACACTATCAAAGATGGCAAAATGGGCTGTTTGAGCGAGTTGAGTAACGGGTCAAAATGGGTTTGGGCTAAAACGGTTTGATTTAGTCCTGTTGAAGGGGATCAGATTGTGTTATGAAGCATAAAGAAAGGTACCGCGGTAGATATTCCAAGCATTTAGGTATACTCCCAACAAGGTAGTTGAATGAAAAATCAGCAACTTTTAAAGGAGACGCATGACAAAAACCTAAAACATTCGTATTCGAGGCATACCTGTACAAAAACAATCAAAACATTTAAAACAACTGAAATATTATTTACTTACATTAATGTAATAAAATTAGTTGAAATATTTCTAACTTACATTCCTGTCATGGCAGAAGCATAATCTGTAACATTAGCACCTGGAACAACTCCTTGTAGTTTATTTCTGTCCAACCGAAGCTCTTGAAGGTTTTTAAGATTGCCAAGCTCCGCAGGCAAACTTCCCGTCAATGCATTAGATTGCAAGTTTCTATCAATATAAAACCAGATTTAGAACTATGAAACCCTCTTATTAGAATCTTGAAATGATGCATTTTGAATGGGGTAAAGTAACCTTACATTTTAACAATGCTAACAAGATTGCCAATTTCACTTGGAATAGGTCCAGATAACAGGTTTCCTCCTAAATCCAATACTTTTAAACCCTTTAGCAATCCAATTTCTTTAGGTATTGGACCAAGGAGATGATTCCCATGTAGAATCCTGCAAAGTATGACCCATTTCTTGATTAACTTATTTAAAAAACTTTTTATAGTGCTATAGTAAGTAAGGTAAGATGTCAACAGAAAACATACAATTCGCGTAAGAATGAAAGTTGAGACAGTTCTTCAGCGATGAATCCCTTTATCAAACAGCTAGAGATGTTACTGCAAAAACAATAGTTAGAAACCTGATTTACTTTCATTCCATATATCATTCTTAAATATATACATCTTTCAGGGTCCACTTTATCTAAATTAAAGACAAATGAATTGAAGGGATTATATACTCCTTACATTTTTACAACATGACCATTAAAACAAGAAACACCAACCCAATGACAAGGGTCTGAATCTAGGGCATTCCAGTTTGATAGCACCAGTAATGGGTCATCAAATATACCTTCTTTGAACACTGTAAGAGCATGAACTGCAGTAAAAGACATCAAGAAATTGTATAATTTGACTAATTTATAGTTTAACATTTAATATTTCATCAATCAACTTTACAAAACTCTTCAAATACCACTCAAGATCTTTGAGAAACAAAAAATCAAACGAAAATTGCATACCTTCTGTTGGCGGAACAGCAACACTAGTAGCAAGAATCAATCCCAAAGTAACACAGATAAATTGAAATTGAACCAATCGTTTCATTTTCTTGAAATCACTCAAAGAATTCAAGAAACAAAACAGAGATAATGCTTGAAAGAGAGAATCTTTCATACAAGCAAAATCAAGAACACTGTGAAATACTTAAAGATACAAGCCGATGAATCTTTTAACAGCGACCCACTGAATCAAATGGGTATAAAAATGTGAAAAGATGGTTGAAAAGTGAGATTAAGAGGATTAAAGAAACACCCGATTAACGAGAGATTGAAGTTGACGAGAGATTTAATGACAATTGAGTTTCAAGAAGATCACAGAGAATGAGAGAAGTATAAAAGGAAAATATTGTGTAGATACAGGAGGGATTTTGTAATGTGAGAATGTTTTGATTTATGTTTTCTTATTGATGTGATATTAATAAATTGGCGGTGTTTTAGATATTTTGAAAAAAAAATTAAAATATACCTAAATTTAATTTATTTTTTACCTAAATATTTTTTTTTCAAAACAGTTATTTAAGGATGTAATTAGAAGAAATGAATAATTTTATAAACAAGTAATCAAGTTTACATTATTCTAATTAGGTTATTCATAAATATTTTTTGTCTAATCAGGTTACTCATATATTTTTTTCTCTATTTATGATCACTAAAGTTTTAGCATTGTTCTAATTTAGTAATTATAAAATTTTTTGAGAAAATTTGAATTATTTAAAAAATGAACAATATAAATAAAAAAACCAAATTATGTAAAAAATTTGCAAACTATTTATAAAAAAACAGAAGAAATATGAGTGACCTAATTGGAACGCTACTAAAACTTTAATGACCTTACTAAAAGAAACAAAAATATTATTGATCTGACTGAAACATTATGAACTTGATTAAAACAAATAAAAATATAGATGATTTAATAAAATACTTCTAAAATTTGCGTATCCGAAAGTTTTCATCAAAAAAGAAATTTATTGAGTACAACACTTACTGCATCACGACCGATCATACTATTATCTGAAATATAATATTGTAGAAAGAATGTTTGATGAAAATGTGTATATTATTTTATTTTATTTTATAACATTTTGCAAATTTCAATTGAAGAGAAACCGGGAGAGAATCAAATTTTGTGATAGGCCATCATAGAAAGATACAATTACTAGTGGAGTGGTTAGAAATTTAGATCTCTAATCCTTATAATAGGTTGACTCTAATAACATTTATATAATTACCACGATACCTAAACTATAAATATTAGATAACAATAATACACTCTTAAAAAACCTTGTATTAAGTGTTTATAAATAATGTATAATCTTTGACATCAATTTTAAATGTGACTTGATATAATGACATTTTCATATTAGTGTCAATTAAAGCTTTTTTTATAAGATAAGCGGTACATCGGATGTATATCACTTTAACTGGTTTAACTAGTTTGTCCATTTATAGATTTATTTAAAATCAAGACAAGTCAAATTTAATACATTTATAATTTTGTACATAACAATGTTTTGATATAAATTTTATTTAATTACGATTTGCGAACCATCACAACACGCGACAAAATCCCATTAGTTTAGAGAATAACATATGCTGTTTACAAACATAAAAATCATTGCTTTTCATTAACCTCTCTTTCTATATCTATAGTTTTCTACTATTTAATTGTCTAATAAACTCATTAAAAAAAAATTATTCTTCTTTACACTTGTTTTTATCCTACAAAATCATGCTCAAAATATCAAATATGTATGATATGCTATATACTTGTCTTTTATTTATAAACATGCTAAATCTTATAAACATATAGTGCTAATAACGACGTGTTGGATGAGGATGAACCTATCATGCAATACTGTTGGGTCGACTGTTAGAAATCTTAACATGAGAAAATGTAAAATAGTCCACAATTTGTTTGCTGGCATCTCTACATACAACTTCTCAAGCATAAGCAACACATATCAACACCCATTAAAAGATCTAATGGAAGTAACAAACCATGGATTAATTATTGAGAGGTTAGCATGCTAATCTACATGGTACTGGTACATGTAATATCCTCAAGAAACATGAAAAAATGAAATAAAATAAAATAAAATAACACAAGAAAAAAGAAAGAAAGAAAGAAAACCATTTATACCAATTTACATACTTCACAACAAGATTGCAGATTATCTTTGTACCATCAACTTTGCGTTCTTGAGGTTTCTAAGGGTCATTACAAGTTGTTGCCTTTCACCCTCTACCTCTGCAAACTTTAGGCTTATTTCTGAATATCTTTCTTGCAGTTCCTTCAATTCTACTTCCATACACTTGTTTTTATTTAATAATTCAAAGATTTCTTCATCTCCGGTCTTCTTAATCGCGGGTTCAATGGCGTCATCACTACAACAATGGGATAAGATATCAGTTTCTACTTTCTAGAGTCCAATTTGTCTTCACAATTTAAGATCAAAATGAAGACTGTTAAAATGGGTCTCATTTACAAAAAAAATGAAAATGGTCAAACAGATTTTAAAAAGAAGAAATTTGGAATTATATCAAGTTTTTAGTCAATTTGTACCTTTTGGTCGCAGGGTTTGGATTTTGAGCTGTACATACCTGTGATTGAAGAAGATTTAATCACTCATGTCATATATAGATAGTTGCAGAACATTTGAAATATAAATAAAAATACTATCCTGAACTTTTTCACCATAAACTGTGTTGTGAAGTTACCTGAGGATTCTCAATGTTTTGATCAAGAACCTCCAATCGTCTTTCCAAGTCTTCGATCTTATGTTTAAGATCTTTTTCTTTCTCCAGAAATACAGCTTCAGCGCGTTCTAGAGCTATTTCCTTTAGATTTATTTGTCTCTGATTATAAATAGAATTCCAAATTTAGCACAAGCATATGCGATACCATCAAAAGCCAAAATAAAAAGGAGGGATATTTAAACCCTTTAGTCCATGAAAATTGAAACTGTTGACTGTTCTAACAAATGTCATGTCGCCCAATCAGGCACCATAAGAGGTGACCATTTCCACACATTTACTTATGAATGAGTTGATTTGTAGTTAAGTTTATCTTAAAAGGATAAATTGTAAAATTGTAAAAGCTAGAATGGGACGGGTCAAATTAGTCAAACAGGGTTGAAAGACATCTAAAGTTTACTCTTTTATACATAAAATAAAACCACATTAATCAAGTTATTCAAAGATCTAGATTATTGCGGTATGATAATCTTTATAATTATAACCAACATAGGGTAATTATATAACAATTATGTAAACGAACAAAAGATTGTTGGACTAGAGTAAGAAAATGCACCTCAAGTAGTTTGATTTTGTCTTTCATATTGGTGACCTCTTTCAGGCTGCAAGAAACAGGTACAGATTTATTGTTTCTTGGAGTTGGTTTGTTTCCCTCTTTGAGCCTTTTCTCAAAGCTACTAATAGCTTCATCTTTCTTCTTGAGATCACCTTTTAATTGAGATACCTGTTTTTTCAAATTTTCTTTCTCCGATTCATTCTCCTTTAAGAACTGTTTCATCTCATTACATCTGGATTTTAGTCGTTCTATATCTGCTTGCAGCCTTTCAACTTCATTATCCTTGTCATTTTTAACATGTTTCAAATCCCTAAACTCCTTTTCTAAGCTCTCCAGTTCCAACTTTACCAAACGAAGCTCAGTTTCACGATCATTTATTTCACCATCAAGAATCTCAATCTTGGTATTATAACTAGTTTCTTGATGAGTAAGCTCATGAGAGAGGATTTCAATTTGTTTCTCCATCTCCTCTATTTGTTTCGACTTTAGAGTTATTTGGTTTGTAAGATCAACCAATTTCTCTTCGTATTGGTTCCCAAGAAAGTCAAACTCGTTTTTTACTTTCTTGAGCATCTCTTCAAGATGTTTTTTCTCTACCCTGAGTTGATTGGCTTCATCCATGGCTTTCATAGCTGCATTTTCATTTTGTCGAAAAGCCGATGCCATTTCTATTGATAATTTTCTAAATTCCTCTTGAAGTTTGCCAGCTGTATTAGCATTTTGAATTTTGACTTTTCTTAAATTCTCCTCTGCATTAATGGCTCTTTGTTCCTGCTCAACTTTTGCACGAATTAATTCTTGCATATCCACCTCAAACCCATCAGCTTGATTAACCAAATCTTCTTGCAAATTCTTGATTTGGGTTTCCAGTTCTTTAATTGCAAGAGTCGAGTACGACAATTCTTTGGATTTCAATTTGAGCTCATTGTGTAAGTTTTCAATCTGGGATTCGAGTTCATTTACAGTGGCATAAGATGTTGAACACTCATATTGCATCTTTAATTGTTCCTGAATTTGACTCTGCTCCAGTTTGTAGGACAAATCATGGTTTTCCTGCTTTAAAATCTCATAATCAAGAGCAATCTGCTCCATTTGCATCTCTAGCTCATCTTTATCTCGTTTGTATAGTTCTATTTCATTATAAAGATCAATTATCTTTTGCTCTTGTGGGTATGCATCTTTCATCCCACTATGTTCTCTAACAATATCATCTAACGCCTTTTGATCTTCATCATCAGACTCGGATTTAGAGTTGACTTCTTGCAACTTTGGAGCATTAGAGCATTTTGACTTTGACTCGAGCATCTCCTCTAAGTCGCGAACAGCAAGAATCAATTCTGCATTTGATTCTTGTGTTTTCTGAAGTTGTAACCGGAGATTGGAATTCAAATCCTTTTCATAACTCAGTTCTTGTCTCAGCTCATCCACAAGAGCCCATTGATCCCCTCCCTCTGTCAACAACTTATTCTTGACATTGACTTTCATCTTTTCGCTCTCTTCCTTCAATTCATTTCTCTCTTCCTTCAATGCAGCTATTTCTTTTGAAAGATCCTGACTCCTTTTGCTCTCTTTCACGATTTGTTTACGAAGGGTTTGTATTTCCACGTCAGAGACCTCAGCTTGCCGAGCTAAAATTACAAGTTCTCCCTTGAGCTTCTTGATGACATCATCTGGAGAACCCTGTTCAGAAATTTCTCTAGAAAGGGTCTCCCTTGGACTTAACGTAGACAAATCATCTGTACTTAACTCATGAACTGAACCATCTAACCAATCCCACTGTGATGATCTTTTATGTTCCTCATAGGTTGTTGATTTAGAGTTTTCATGAGCCAGTTTAGTGTTCATAGGTTCAGGTTGCCATGGAGTATCAAGTCCAGAGCTGCTATCAGAACCTGAAAGCGTAATATCGGATCCGCTGGATGCCCCATGATCTCTGCTAATGTTATCAGTCAAGACCGTGTGATCCTGATGAAACATAAATCATATATAAGAGCGTTTTCTAAATCTCATTATTGTGACTCGATATGACCAGAAAATAGTTTAAAGAATCTAAATAAGCCTTTTTGCAACTGTATTTCAATTTATGTAATTATGTTACCATCATCAGTTTAGAGACATCCAAAAAATCCTTAAATATTGGACTCTGGATAATTGCCATAGTTGGGATAATTTTCTTTGTTAACCATTTTAAGTCTAGTTTTGTTTTAGTACACTTTAATCTTTCATATATGAACGTATTACCAGATTCAAGAACTTCATAACAATTATATGAACGACTGTGGATTTAAGTAAATTGCAGAACTATATATTTTTTTAATGGCAAATGTATGACCCTGTTTCGGAGGATATGTGTTATCTTAATCGGGCCCACCTATCCATTACCCATCCGAGACCGCACCCCCAACCGCCTTAGGAGGAAACCGCAACTGGGAAAACCCCGTGGCTCAACCCTGAGCATCCTTGCTCAAAATGAGACTTAAACCCAAGACCTCCTCATATTTACATGTCTTGGGTACTCACTTTGCTAATTGTATTTTACTTCAGAAGGTTGAAAAAAAGAGCTTACTTCAATAGTGTCACTTTGAAGGCTTTCTTCTTTATCATCATTACTGAAATGTGCCTTGGAGCCCTTATTGTCTTCATTCACATTTTCACTTTCAGCAACCTCTCTGTAAAAGCATCAAAGCTAAATGCTCAACACCTCAAAAAAGTGAAAAAAGTTGACTTATAAAACATCACGAAATCCATGTTTACCTTTGATCTTGCACTCTTTGAATTGACACCTAGTTTAAACAACACATACAACCATTAAACAAGCATGAAAATATAAACTCATAAATTAAAAAATTGAGACGGAGAAGGGACTAGGGCTAACATGCAATACAGTTGTGGATCTTGCATATTTGAGAGGCAGAGAAAGAGAAGAAGGCTTTGTAGCATCGATATACTTCGAAAAATCAAGTGAAGCTTCTCCAACAACTCCAAAAACTGAAGAACCCTGAAAATGTAAGAAAAAAAACTCATGATAGTAAAACTCTTTTCGAACAAAGAGCATTGATTTGGAAGCATAGAGAGAATCTAAAATGAATATGCAACAATATGTACCGTTGCCACAACAAAGCGATATATTTTCTCATTGATCTTTCCAGTCTTTTGATCCTGAGTCAACTTCACAGTTTCAAAATGTGGTTTTTCCCAGTAGCAACTTCCATCTCTAACTTTTGTTTTCTCTAATCTTGATGTTGGCTTTCCAACATCACTAGGAATCACAGCTATTGTTAAAGCATCTCCTCCAATAGTTGTTAGCTACATATACAGAAACAATAACACTAGCATTAGCATCTTGCAGCCAATAGCAAATATAGAAGTAATAAATAATCATAGCGAATTTTATGGTTAGACAATAATAAATCAAAAGATTTTGACCCTTATTTGGAAAAATATTTTGAGGCAAGTTTTAGTTTCATCAGATTGCAGAAAACCAGAAACTGGATCATGATCTCAGTGTTATATTTTTCATTAGTTATGAACCAGATCCCCTAATTGTCAGAATATAATGGAAAAGAGAAAAGTAGAACACTACCAACCCAATTCACTCACACTTAACTAACCCTAAGAGATTCAAGAAATGAGGACCTATTGAATTCCATTTTAGTTTGCATTCTTCATAAATAACATGAAAAAGATGATGAAATATTCCATAGTTATTAACATCTTAATAAATATAAACTACTTTTTTATTAGAAAGAGAATGCCTACTAAAACATAACCTCAAAAGTTCATCTCTGAGGCATTTCATCAAACACATTATATGCAGTTATGAACTAATGCTTTCAATATGCATTTACACACACATTTTACTCTTGTGGGGATCAAACCATTAATCACCTGAGTTGCTTGAAACTGCAATTTGAATACAGCTTTGATCTTGCTCTTGTCACTCCTCCATCTAGCAGATTTAAACATTTTCGCTATCTAATTATACAAACTCCTCAAAAATCCCACATTTGTATACCAAAATCACAGTGCTTTCACTGTGCTAATTCAAGTCTGCAACTTCGCCGGAGCTCCGGCGAAACCGCCGGAAAATCGCCATATCTTTAATCACAACTACACTGATCTTCAAGATATCACAACCCCAACACCAAACTCAATAAAGATTGAGGCTTTTTTGGGCAAGATTGTGGTATATATCGAAGAACACGTGAATGTATTTAAGAATGAGCTTGAAAGCTCACAAGCAAACACAATAGATCTAATCAAAGGTCTTCTCTTTCTCTGTGTGTGAGTGAAGAAGTGAATAAATAATGACTTAAAGAATTTTGGGCATCTACAGTTTGTTGGAAAAAGGAAGAAGTTATTAAATGTTTGCTTCACCACAATGCAATCATGAATAAACAAAAGTGGTTTGGGGACAAATTACACAAAAGTGAAAAGGGGAAGCTTCTCTTAGATTTTTATGTCATGTGATATCATCCTGCTTTAAATAATCATCACCCTATATGAAAAATAAATTTCTTTTGTTGTTTTTAATAACAAACCTAAATTAATTTTAACCTTTTTTTTGTTAGAGTATTTATAACCGGTTCTCTATATTTATATGAGTGTATTTCTTATATTATATAGTATTGTTTTAAGTGGTTGTGAGTGAAAGATATGATAAATTTACTGTTCAATCTATATTTTAGGAAATCACTGTTCAAAACCATATAATGGTTTTAATATATTTTAAGTGGTTGTGAGTGAAGGAGAGAGAAAAAGTAATGATAAAGTTAAAAACGAGAGAGAAAAAAATAATAATTTTTAATGTAATTATATAGATAAAGATAAGGAATAGGTTGTGGATGCTCTTAGGTTTGAATCTTTAATTATTTTAAATAAATGTGTTAATGTAATGTGTCAGGTTTTTTACTCAATCTTTTTTAACATGATATATGTAGTGTAATGTGTGTTTTATCGGATCTACTTGAATACTTGTTAACATTTTACATAATACTTCTAGGTCCTTTCATTAGAAATTGAAATGGTTGGCTCATTTTGGTGATGTTAGAATTTGTTGTTTTATAAAGTTATAATTAGAAATGTTAATCAAATGAATAACTTGATAGCATTGGTATAATTTGTATTGCTATGTTGGTATTTCGAAGATTTTAATATACACATCTTAATAACTTTATAGCATTGGTATAAATTATTCATCCGGTTTTGCAAAACAACAATCCATTCAAAGTTATATCGCTTATAGAATCATAAATTAATAAGAAAAATAATCTATTCAAAGTTATATCGCTTATAGAATCATAAATAAATAAAACGTGTTTTTAGCTTGAGGACGTATTTATTCATAAAACTTTTAATTTCAATTTGGAATTTATATGTTGAGACTTGTATTCAAAGTTGTGATCGGATATTCGGATGTAGTTATTGAAAAATAAATGATTCAATGTAGTAATAATATGTCGTGTATTGTATTATGTAGGGTGTTATTATTTGAGTTAGATTTTAGAACAAAAAACAATAAATATGTTTTCTTTCACGCATGAAGTCGAATACCTTATTTAAGAACGAACCAAAGGCATTTGGCCTAATGATATTATGAAAAAGATGTCCTTTTAAAAGGTTAAGAGTTTAAGTTTCACATTCAACAAAATGTGTAGATTTAAATATACGATTTAATGGGTGTGTGAATTGTCGTTTAAAAACTTTAAGAAAGAGTAAATGTCTGTTTCTTTAAACTGCAATATCACATGTATAAAAATCCAAGTTAGAACTCTACCAATACACAAGAGGAAAGGCATACCAAGTACAATATGGCTACAAATAACAAAATTACACTAATTGGTCCAACCTAAATCAAACATCTTGGCTCTATTCTTCACCAACCAAAAACAGTTTTGATCTCACTCATGACATTTTTTATTCAAGGCTTATTCTTGTTAGAAATGGTTTTGTTTCTATATCTCTACTACCTTATAATACATGAATTTGGGTTAAAAGAGTAATTTTACACATTTTTGTAAGACGCGCCTTTTGCCCTTCCATCCCGCCTCTTCCTCCTTCACCTACATTCAATCGATCGGGGCCTTCCACCTTAAATTGAACCATTCAAAGTCACACCTTCAGCTGAACGATCGGTGTTACTCCCCAACCCTTTGCTTCCTTTTGATCCCTTCTTCTCATTCACTGATTAAATGGAATGAATGATATCCGTTACACCTTCAATTGAAGCAATTCAATGATATCAATGCGCACACATATATCTATAGTCATCGATGTAGATGATGACAGGTACATCCCAATGCAACCCAAATAAGGTGATATTATGATTTCACCCAACTTTCTTTTTACTGATTTAATTTCTTTTGTTTTGACTCTTTTTCATGCCATGTGTTGATTGTGGTTCTGGAACTGATTGTGATCATAATTGACTATGATCGTGGTTTTTTATTGTCAACCGATGCTTAGGGTTTTTGATATCTACAACAAATTAACATCTTTTTAGGTCCAAATCAGTATGTTTATTGTTTATGTGTTTTATCATTTCTGTCTATCACGTGTTCGATGAAATGCCCCAGTGACTGTGGTTTGTTTGGGACATTTACATTGCTTTAGGTACTTTGTGCTTGATCACATGTGTATAACAACATAATCTTTGACTAATACGGGACTATTGACCATGATTTAGGGATAATAAAGTTCTTGATTTTGTGGAACGGTCATCATGGTTCTCTCCAAGGTATTTTCTGATGGGTATTTTTATCTTTCATGTTTGTAAGGGTACATGAATGGGATATGGTTTTGTAATGGATGTTAATAATAAATTCTATTGTAACCATAAAGAGAATTAACGCGCTAAAAATCTTTGCTTTTCAACTTCTTCTCGCTTGATGGGAGTGTATTACTGGGTTCTCCTTCCGCTTCTATAATTTTGTTTATTGAGATCTTACCTACAACAAAGCAGCCATTGTTTCTTTCATCTCCTCGGTATACAGGTTGATTAATATATACAATATTCTTGCAACCCATGATGATATATTGTTATTGCAAGTGGGTTTTTGAATTGTTGTGAGAATTTATTGTTTTGGGCACATTGAAAGATAACCGATTATTGTTTAGTGACTAACAGTTTTGCTATTACGTGAGTATTCTTATCACTTTTATGGAAGAACTAAAATGGTGTCTTATGTTTTTTCTATAATCTTTATTATGAACTGGAAAAACAAGTGTTTTGATACTTAATTTATATTTTGTAGATGCTAAAATATATGATCTCATTTTTCACTTGAGCTGCAAAACCAAAAATGAAAAAAAAGAAAACTGGTACAAATCCTTCTGTAAAGTTTTTGTTTCACCGGTATGCACGTATGGTTGAATATCGGTCCTTTTAAGTTATGATCATTCTAAATGCACCTTAAAATCTAATGGATTATTCCAAATCAATTACGTGGGAAATAAATGTTCTTTCAAAATCTAAATTAAATTTCCAAATTATTATGCAACTGTTGTTTCAAAACTTTTAGCAAAATTGTATATATTAACTAATGATTTGAACCTATCAATTGTTATAAAAGTCATGTCAGTTATAAAAAATTAAGATACATAACATCAACTGTCCCACAAACTTACCGTGATTCTAAAGGAGAGAAGAGATATAGCGCATAATCGCCTTTGTCACCTAAATGGCTCACTTGTAGTTCAACACATCTTTAACAAGCCTTTTATTCATGCTCTAACTCGAATTAATATGGTTTAATCGAAGACTTTTTCCATTAAGTGCCCGCTACCATTGGTTTTGATGCTTTGTGATTTTTTTGTTTCTACCGATATATACCGGGTTGTGAATGAGTTTGTGTCTTTTCTTATAGAATGTAAATTAGGAGCTAATGCAAGCACGTTTCATGGGGTTGCATTTGTCATCATAACACTAGAAATCTTCCTCAAACTGGTAAAGATCAAGGTACCTTTAGCAATATCATTTCACCTTTGTTTGTGTTTTTCTAGGTCTACTTTTATAATATGGGTCAATTTCTTTAAGCTAGATCGTACCTTATCATATTTGCCTATGGATCCTTCTTTATATATTTTTTTTGTGTAAACACGCGTGAAATGATGCATTTAAGGTGCCTTAAAATCTACTCAATTTAAAATATTCCTTATTCTTTTTTTACTATATGATATTTGTTCTTCACTAACCAGATTGTGTAAACACGCGTGAAATGATGCGCTTAAGGTGCCTTAAAATCTAATGTATGTTAGATTTTTATCTGTTTAGAGAGATTTCTTCTTTTGAAGAAACCAAATTACTTATAGTGATTCATGTTGAAAAGCTAATTGAAGCTAAAGCTAATGTATGTTAAATTTTTATACAAAATATGTATGTGTCTGTTTGGAGAGATTTCTTCTTTTAAAGAAACCAAATTACTTATAGTGATTTATGCAGTGATAATTTTTCATATTTTTTATGTTTCTGTTTTAAATATTTAAGCCACTTGTGAAACCCATTTGACTTGTTACATTTTTAGTATGTTTTGGATTTACCCACTTGACATGTTCATAGATTAATGCATTTAAATTCGTACATCTGTTTACTGAACAACTATACATAGATGAATTAGAATTCGTTAGTACCTTCTTCTGCTTGAGATATAAAAACTGAAATATCATTCGCTACTCATTTTTGTAAGTACTTTTTGATTAAATTGTGCGCAGCTACAAAGGAAGCTTTTGATATGGTATTTAGCAAATATAATTTTATTGCAATTTTAACTGTTGTTGGAGAAGGCAAGTTTATATGAAATTCTATACACTTTGTTTGATATGAGTTTTAATTTTAGAGATTACTAATAGATTCTTTGATAAATTTGTTGCAATTACTTTTAATGGTGTAGTGTATGCTAAGAAAGTGAAAAGCGGTCTCCATGTTTTGTTCCTTCTTCATCAATTACACACACATCCGGATGAGATGGTAAAATGAATGTGTTATATGTTAGTTAGTGATGTTATATATTTAATAGGGATATGTTGTTTTCATAGACCTTGTCCCGAAAGTGATAGTGAAGCAAAAGACGTGGTTCTAAAACGTGCCGATTGGCAAAAGGTCTCCGTATGACATCTACAATATATAGACACACACATGGATGTTTGTATAACTTGTGGCTTGATTAAGTTCTCAAGCACATGGATGTCAAATAGCATGAATTTTACATCGTCATTTAAATTTAAATGCATTGCCTTTTACTTTTTTAAATCAACATTTGAGACGTTCACTTTTTTATTAGGTTTAATAATCCGCAATCCGCCGCATCGCGCGGGTTTCCTACTAGTTTCCAAATACACCTGCACGTAGTGACAATAATATCATGCATAATTTTGCTTTTTGAAGTCACCCATACACCAATAATGCTCTAGACCGGTGGTTCAAGATGGAATGTTTTGTCTATCTTGAGTATCTATTCATTAACATTAACGAATTATTACTAACTTCTAACAGCTACCTTGTCGTTCAAAATAACAGTTGCTAAGCAAAAAAATTAGGAATTGATCTGCGGATTATCCTGCTTGAATGCAAAGCGGTCATCTAAATTGTTTATTTTACCATTAACTCATATTTACACAAAATTATGATTTAAAGTTTATATTCTAACCTTATTCTTTAGTTGGTGAGTCGTTAAATTATAATCTTTTAAATAAAATTATATGTTTAAGAAATCAATGTATTATATATTCTCGCAAACAAGTGTCTCATCAAATCATATTTTATAATTATGATTATTTAAGTGATTTGAATAATCTACAGTTCTAAAATTTAATATCTCAATGAATCCTGTAATGTTATAATATTAATAATTATAAATATTAATTGTGCAGCTTTCAATACATAAAAGTCAAATATTATGTTCGATTAAATAACAATTAAATTCAATAAATTCTCCTAGAATATTACGTAGATAATTTAAGTGGCATCTTATTGAAAGAGTAAACATTTTTTTAAAGCTTATAGTGGAGAAAATCTAGAATATAAAAAATATTTTTTTATTGCAAGTTGAAGGTGAGACGGTGTTGATCCCAGAAAGATGGGGAATTCCCTGTTTTCGGTTGGGAACAACACCTTTGAACCCGGGACTTTTTTAGTCTAGGCCCGATGAAATTTCATCAGGTTTCACCGAGATCACAACCCACTCGCCACTAGCCCATTTGACCACTGAATGATCATATGACCGTTAAAAAACAGATTTTAAACACTATAAATATCATTCAATCATAAGTTTTCAACACATCATCTATGCTCCAATTCACTCTTTAAAAAACATCCAATCTTTCTTTTTTTCTTTTTTTTTTTGTCATAGATTAATCATCACACTTCATTAAAAAAACAACCCAAATTCAAAAACCTCGTAAAAAAACTAAACCTCACAACCATTTTCTCTTTCAACCGTCACCCTACTACAACTAATAAGCACACGTTCTATTGTCACAAGACCCATATTTTCCAATGTCACAAACGTATTCGAGAATATCGTTGTGACGTTTTCAATTATAGTGAAGAAACACTTCATCTGTCGAGTGAAGAGAAAAGAAAAAGAGGCGCCGGAAGATGACGAGGAAGAATAAGAGAAACTGACACGAGTAAAGGAAAAATAGGGTATAAAAAAAAGCAAAGGTTGAACCTTAAAATGAAAGAATAAAAACCAAAAGGAAAGTAACAATGTTAAGACGGCCAAGTGGTGTATTGTTATTTCTTCATCCTCATTTAACTGTTTTGTTTTATATATTTAGTTTTGAATATAATCAAATAATTGTTATAGTTTGATTACTTTTTGTATGTGATATAAAATTATAAATTCATGTTTACTTGTTCGTTTTAAGCATGCCGAGAGCGTTTGATTTGACATATAATATAATAATATTTTTGTTTAGAATTTTGAAGGAAAAACTCACTTAAAACATAACAAAGAGTTTTTTCAATCTTATAATAACTGCCATTGATACTTCTTGAACATATATGAATCTTATTGACCAAACAAATTATTGTATTGGGAATAAATTAATTTAGGTTTTCTAGCTAATAATTATGTTGTATTTTATATATAAAAATTGTAGTTAGCAAATAGCAATTTAGCATTGATACTTTCTCATTTATTTATTGTAATTAAGCATATGTGTGCCTTATGTTTTTGTTTGATTGTTGTAGGACCCACGTTTCAACAAATGCCTACCAATAGAATCAAAAATGCGATCCATACGACATTTTATTGACATGTATCTCTTCCCACAAAATAAAAATATTACTTCCAAAAATTATAATAAAATGCTAAGGAGTTATTGGTAGTTTGTTTTGATTTTAATTATAGCACCAGTTGATTTGTGAGTACACCTCTGTTACCTAAATCAATATCACATATAAGTTACAAAGTTGTGTGGTTTTTAGATTGTTGATTATTGTTGAATTAGTGTTATGTGTTTAAATGTTATTCTTATATATTTATATTCTTTTGAGCAAGAAAATCCTAGCTCTAAGGTTAGATTTGTGTTTGTGTGTTCGGATTAATGTTAATACATTTTTTTGGTGTGCGATAAAGGATGGACTTACACTAATGTCTAATTTAGTGCTCGGTGCTTGTTTTAAATGCAACTTTCCAGTATTACTAGGAAAAGTTTTTCTTCAAAGATTCATGGATAATTAATCTAAAGTTCTATTTAAATTTGTAATTTAATTTTTAAGTAGTTAGATTGATCAGGTATTAAGCAAGATTCTCCTATCTAGAGGCCTCAATTCATGTTACTTAAGGTTGTCCTCTAAGATGGGTTGATAAATATACCATTATATATTTCTAAATTATGAAAGACCAAATTTTTGTTAATAAATATATTTTTTGGTTTTGTTATTTTTGAATAAACTATATAATACCCATTTTATTCTATGTTTATGACATGTGTTTGTTGAATTCGTAATATTTGTGCTATTGTTTATTATTTGTAGGGTGAGAAAACATGCATATATAAAATACTTATTTGAAAGTGACGTTACAAACTTACTATTTAAGTCATATTTTGTATGTTATACTTTTTTTTTGTCATAGTTGAAAGGGTACACCTGTCATTTTGCATGATAGAAAAGGAATCAAACTGTGGTTGAGGACGAGAAGTTGGTGACCAAGAAAAAGGACAGCCTAACGGTCACGTGGTCCACTTTTTATTGTGCGTATTCTTATTTTTATTTATTTGTTCAAATATGAATTTCAATATTTATGGGATTATTTTTTATTTTTAATTACGTATAAAGTAATGGTATTTTATGGTTAAGGTATTACTTTTTAAGTATAAAGGCATTTTCAAAATACAACTCATAAGCTGGGCCACAAAAGCCGAACTCATGCCTGATTATTATATATCACGTGAGTAACTATAGTCGTAGTTAATCATGATGTTATAACTTATAAGGGTATATAATATTGACGACTATTATTAAATGGATGGACTCTTATTAAATGGATGGAATAAATAAAATTTTTTTTTAATATAATCATTTTACCAATCAAATTTACAATAATAACTATTGATTTTGAAAAAAATTCAAAATATTCAACTAATCAGATTATAACAAGTGTCTAAATATCTCTATCTAGCGATACCAATGCATGTGGTATCGCCAGCTTTATGACTGCGACGATACCAATACATGTGGTATCGCTAATGTATCGCTCAAAATTAAAAAAAATAAGAAAAACAATTACATATCGCCAACCGGCGATACACCGTATCTCGTGTATCGCCTCTGTATCTCCAGCCAGAGATTGGGCAATACAGAATAAGTGATGTATCTCCGGAATATCTCCGACAATAAAATTATTAAAAAAATTGTCTCCGACGATACCATATGGGACCTGTATCGCCAGCGTATCTCCCAAATGAGTTTTTTGAAAATACTACTTGGACGATACATTGGCTATATTTGAAATTTTTTTGTCAATGGCTATTTTAAAAAAAAGTGTTGATCAAATGGCCATAATAGTAATTTTATCATAAATAAAACATATTAATATCATTAGTTTTATCCATATTATTTTTTTGATTTTATTATCCATTGGTGAAATAAAAATTTAATGAATATTTAAAAGTTATAACAGATAATGAATTAGAAATTATTACTCTATATTTAATATGTATTAATAAATTATTCACATAACTACATTTATATTTTAGATGTTTAATAGTTTAGTTTACTTATTTACAATAATTCTCATTTAATATTATAGAGAGATGAAACACAAATATAATATATTTGTTTTAACATATTTTAGTTAAAAAGAAAGTCAAATTAATTGTTTTTAAAATTTTCGTAGTTATTACGAGAGAGATATGAGAAAAATGAATTTTTGATATGTTAGAATGATGACACGTATTATTTAATATGCTAGAATGATAACACGTGTCTTGAGAAAACATTTTTTTATTATAGGTTATATATGTGGGCCCAAGTGTTGATAAAAAAAAATTTTTTTGGAGACCCAAGATCGCTTATTAAAATGAGTTTCATTAAAATGGTCATAACTTGGGCTAAAAGTCTCCGTTTTGGGCCCGGGACCAGTCACAACGATCGTTGGACCGAGGAGCACGTTTTTGGGTGATCGTTTCGGCCCAAAAATGGCTTACTTTTTTGATTTATTTCAAATTTTGTCTTATTTTTACATTTTGTTGGACTTTACATTTGACCCGTTTATGTTTTGTGGCCCATTCGAATTTGGTTTTGCTTATTTATATGATTGTAAGGGATGAGTGAAATATTATTGAAGTTTATGAAAAAAATATGTTTTTCTCTCTATCACAATGTGTGATAGTATAATCCCTGATTATCGGTATTCTTTGTGAATCAACGATAGTTAGAAGAATTGTTCCTGGTATTCTCGTGAATTAATAATATATTTATTGTTAAATATTGTTCACTTTAAAATTTGAGCTCAAACTAAAATAAATAAGGTAAATGCTGAAAATAACACCATCTTGTTATTCAATCATAGCGTTTGATATTTGATACATTAAGTCATGAGAAAATTCTAGGATCATACAAAAAATGTCATCCATCATATACTAGTTAAAAATATATATACTAATAAAGAAAAAAAAGCACATTCTCTTTAATTTAATATGAATATTACTATTATTTCAATTTGATACTTTTCTAAAATGAATTAATGTATTGTTGTTTGTTGGGTACAAAATATTATCTCTAACCTTGTTACAAGGATATATCTAACTAATTATAACGATATGTTTAACTCATTACAATTACGCGTACAACTTCCTTGTTTTAGTTCATTTTCTTATTCGACTTTACCATCTCCGCTTTTTAATTAATAAATCATATGGCTACAATATTAACCACCGATAGCTATCGAATTTACACTGTATTTACACTTTATCATATAACTTTTATGGAAGAACTTTGATGCACATACATATGTAAACTCTAAAATAGTGTTATAACATAATCTAGTATTGCATCAAAAACCATTGAAAAAATTGCATACCTAGGTTTTGAAAAAAGGTCAATCTACCAATAATAAGTTGTTGAAGAAAGGTTATTAGGAAAAAGAGGGTAGAATATGGCCAAAAAGAAAAGTATTAAATTACACTTAAGCCCCTTGATAAGGTGTATCTACCAATAATAACTTTGCTTTAAAGATGGAGAAATGAGCATATGGGTTAGGAGCCAGAACAGACAAGGTTCAACATATATGAGTCTTAATTCAAAGCGTATGTGAGCAGTCATATCCTTGTCCAGGACCAGACCCTACCAGACTCCCCACCTTATTACTCTAGCCATATCATATTATATATACATACAATCTATATTATATATAAATCATATAATCTATATTATATATAAATCATATGACAGCTATTTTAAAATACCATAAAATTAAATTAAATTTTATTTAATGGATAATATACAGTCACTTTTGAGGTAAAAATTATTTATAATTACAGATTATCTATTATAATTACTTAAATAATAATCTTACACTTACTAATACTTACATAAAATTTTATATTATCTACCCATATAAAAACTTAATTTGTTTAAGATTTCAGTTTTATCTTTTAATCAATCACATTTAAAAACTTTTCGATACTACAATTCTAACCTGTGTTTTTTTAAAACGTTTTGTTGTAAACTTTTTGCTGAACTGATCTGTATTTGTTTAGGTACAATAAGTTAACGCGTAAATATACAAGTAGCCATGCAAAACCCATTATTTGGTATTTTGAATTTTAGATTAGAAAAAACATAATAGACTTTTGTAAAAATACTACAAAAATAACAAAATATTAGAAACATATGTCGAATATAAAATGTCACCCCCGGATTACGTGGACACCCTTCTAGTATATTAAAATGTGTTTATTTTTAATGCAGTCATCCAAGATGTTTGTCTAGTGAATGTTTGAATCTGGGTCTTTTGAGAAACCTTATGATGCCTTAACACTAGATGGGTACAAACCGGTTTGGGGGCCCAAACCGAAACCGGTTTGGTCAAACTCGGTCAAAACCGGTTTGGCCCCAAACCGGTTCGGGTTCAAACCGGTTTTAAATCATAAAAACCCAAACCTATCAAACCGGTTTGGGTCGGTTTGGAACCGGTTTGGGTCGGTTTGGAACCGGTTCGGGCCCAAACCGGTTCGGCCCAAACCGGTTTTTTTTTTAATTTGGATTTTTGTTATATTCAAAGAAAATTTTAAACTTTTAATTAAAACATAAATATTTATAACATTTATATAATT
>BJCM01086516.1:0-42178 GCA_018326385.1 Flaveria bidentis
CGGCCCCCCTTCAACCGCCAAGCTGGGGTTTGGGGTTTTGATTTTTGTTCAGAAATGTTTTGGTTACAGACTGCAGATATTAAAAACAAACGATCTTTTTCTTGCAGATGCAGACATTTGGTCCACCTCTTCTGCTGTAGATGTTTGAAGATGTGGTCCGCAGACTGCAGACGTTTTCTTGCAGAAAAAACAAACATCACCTAAGTGATAAAACATTAAGAGGTTTGAACCATTAAGTGCTAAACCATTAAGAAGTTTAAACTATTAAGAGATAGTATATCGTTAACTATTCAAATGCAATTGTCTGGCCAATTCTAATAAGAAGTCTTAAGCATTCAACATTAGACTTTCTTAACCATTCAAAATTAATATAATGCTTAATTATTCAGAGGCGATATTTGCTTACGAAACAAACAGTTTAAATTATTAAATACTGAACCATTAAATGATAAACTATTTAAACATGTTAAGATTGATTAAGAGTTTGCTAAACGATCCCTAGTTTAATTTATTCTACGATGATATGACCAAAAATTTCTCCACCATTCTCATAATATGAAATCTGAACCGTTCATATCAACGACTTCTTCCCCAATCCAACGGCCAGCATTAATCTGCTAAAACCCTACCTTTTCACAACACACCTCATCTTCACTTCCCTCTGTAACTTTCTCCACCACCACCGCAATCAGCCTCCGTAGCGTCTCCGATATCCTCACACCCAACTTAATTCACACTCTCCGGAACCCTAATTCATCAATTTCACATTCCCTTACGCGTACCATGTAAAACACTCATCACTATCACTATTAGGGTTTAGGGTTTAACAAAAAACCTCAATCTTTTGTTCGATTAATACGTTAATAATGGCAAGTCCGTACTCTTCTTCCGTCACCGCTCATCAGGTATCGATTATTTCCCCCCCAATTCTAAGAAAGTTGAAGCTTTATTTTTATTTGAACTTACGGTCACGGAACGCGTTATTTACACGTTGAGCTGATCGTTTGTTTGTTATTTGTTGTGTTTAGAAGGTTTGAAGTTGATGTGAATTGTTTGTTGTTGATTTGCTTAGGTGGGTTCGTACTTTGTTCAGCAGTACTATCAGGTGCTTCAGCAGCAACCTGAATTTGTTCATCAGTTTTATGCTGATTCCAGTACTATGGTTCGGGTTGATGGCGAATCCACCGAGAGAGCCTCGGCTTTGTTGGTATGTCTCTTTTCAACTTGATATCCTTTGGTTTGATGCTTGAGTGGAATGTAATTGATTTACTGAAGTTGTGTAACATTATGTTTTTTGATGTGATTTTCTTGTTCTAAGTGGTAGTAATTTGGTTAGGGAGTGTATTTGAATTGCCTTAATAATTAGCGATTATTGATTTGCTTCAAGCGCCAGGGTTCTGTTAAAGTGACTCTGATTCTGATTTTATGTTCACTTTTCTACAGAGACAAATGTAAATCTGCCTCCTTTACTCTGAATTTATTAATTTGAAAGTGATTAACTGATTATCTAAGTTACAATAATCAGTACATGCACATCTAAGCACCCTCTTTGATTTGGTAGTGATATATATGTTGATTGCTATGTGAACTTAATATCTCCTTGATGCACATATTGTTTATTGCGATATTTTTTGAGGCTTAGATTGTTAGTGAAAGGATGATGATATTCTAAATTCTTTAGTTTTGCTTACAAGATGCTTATGTGTTTACTTGCATGTTGCATTTTTGTGCCATATTATGCTCATTTAGTAGTTTGATGTAATGGGTAATTATGCTTTAGGCATACTTAGGAGAGATATCTTCATGTTGAATCTCAATATTAGAGGTGGTAGTTTTGACCCTTTCTCTTATTTATGGGTTGATGGGTCTATTGGTAAAATAAAAAAAAGTCAAATAAAAAAGGAAACATGCTGAATGGGGCGGAAGTCCCTAAAAGGCTAAAAGTGTAATTTAATACCTTATAACCTTTCACCTTTACATCATTTTGTTTAAAACATTAGATTGTTATTGTAATATTGTAGTTGTTATATTCATTTTGACACCTTAGTTGTCTAAACAGAAATAAATTATTTTGGGCAAAACCAATAGGACTTCTTCAAGAAAATTACCTCCTTGACATGTTTTCTATTATACCAGGACAATAGAAAAGATCCAAACTACCCTTTCATTACTCAATGAGCGAAACATAACCAAATTGCAAGTTAATCGGTGAAAAGCGCAACCTCTAAAGTTTTAAACGAAACACCAAAGCCACAAATTTCTACTTTCCACAGATTCGAAAAACACTTATATTTGGAAAGATCTCAATATTTAGCTTAACTGCAAGCTAAAAAAGGTTATGCCTTAAGATTATTTAGTGCTAGTTGTTTATGATAATCAAAATACTTATATATGGAATATTTTACTTCTCTTTTGTAGCAAATTCATGCACTTGTTCAATCACTACATTTCAGTACAATTGAGATCAAGACAATAAATTCTCTTGAATCATGGAGCCGAGGCATTGTTGTGGTGGTTTCTGGTTCTGTAAAATCTAAACTCTTTAGTGGCTGGAGGAAATTTGTTCAAACATTTTTCCTTGCTCCACAAGAAAAAGGTTACTTTGTGATGAATGATATATTTCACTTTGTTAGTGAGGAGGTTACACATCATCTTCCACCACCTTTGGCTGCCGAGGCGAAAGTTGATTCTCAACCAATTACTTCTGAGTTGCTTGGTATTTTTTTTCCTATCTTACCTTGGGTGTGTTTCTATTTTTATGCTACATTATGTAGGATTATAAAACTTCTTACGTTTCTGTTGAAATTTAAAGTGTTCTGAAGGTTTCTGTATCAATTAAGTTGTATCTTGTAGAGGTAGAAAAATAGGTGGGTTAGAAGGGTTGGATAACTTAAAATTGGTTTGGTTGGGTTTGCTTGAAATACATTTTGCCTGTAAATTTTTTCTCTTATAACAATTAAGTGTGTTAGATGCGATTACTTAAGTTTTATCATTTTAATAAATTTTTAAATCTTTGAATAAAATCATTTAGGAGGTTTTTGGCACAAAATTGCACTTTGGTAAGATGTTCAAGTTCGGCTCTTTTTACACAATCGATGCTATTGCTTTGCATTTTTTTCAGTTTTTCGAATTTGATCTATAATGAATGAAACATAACCCAAATATACTCATAAATAAATGACTAAATAAGTGGGTTGGCTTTGACACCTCTAGTATTATGTGATGGTTTTGGAACTTCCGAAGTAAATATCGCCTATCGGGCATTAGAGGTGGAAAAGTGTTATTTTTTTCTCCTACACATGTCAAAAGGGTCACGTAACCCAGAATTAATATCATATCCTGTTTAAATTCGTATGTATTATGTTTGATTAACGGAACACAGAATCCATACTACTAATACAATAAATCTAGATTTTGCAGCACCTGAATACACTTCTGGTGACCTTGTCCCTTTAGATCCGTCTCTAAAGGGTAAAAATGTATTCTGAATCGATCATTTTAGGTAAATGGGTCAAAATTGGGGCATACGTCAACAAAGTTTTGTTTTTGGACAAATAATTTCTCAGCTGAGTGCATTGTTCCAGTAAATTTGCTTGTATTTTTAATTGCCAGTTGGTGAAGATGCATTGGAGGCTGAAATAAGGGAAAATTTTAATTCAATAAATTTTGAAGGAAATAACGAAGATAATTACTACAACTCTTCTCAAGAAACACAACATCTGCAACAAGAAGAAGATTACGAAAGTGAATCCTACGATGAACAACCACCGCTAGAAGAACATGTTCAAAACACAGTGGACTATGTGCAACAAGAACAACTTAGTCATCATCAAAACACAGTAGATGAATATGTTCATGAGCCTATGCATCAGAATACTGTTGAATACGTTCACGAACCAGTTTCTGCTGTTGAAGAACCTATTTCAGAGCCTGTGAAATTCACATATGCATCTATTGTATGTTTGTTTACTGTTTACCGGGCTGGGGCCAAGACAGATTTTTCATGGTACAGGTTGAAACGGGCGGAGTGGGTTGGGTTGATCCAAAACTATGTTTGTCCCAAATTTTAAATTCGTTTTATAAATGGCGTCAAATATGATGGTGGAAAATAACATTTTTAGATAAACCATATTTTTTTATATAATGGACTGGGATTATTTTTGCACTAAAAAGATAGTTCAGCCTGCTTGACTTCTTGGCCTGTTTTCTGCTAAGCAGTTTTATCATTTCACTTGTTCTAAGGAAATTTATTTACATGTTTGGAATTTGCCAAACATTTAAATAAGTGATTATCTAATTATTACAATTTGAAAAGATAGATACATAACAAACACATACGTTCTGCGGCATCTTTTATCACAACTTATTATTTGATTTAGATAAAATTACATAACATAAGCAGTTTCAATTTGTACATCCTAATACCGTTGTATTGTTAGAAAATAATTGTATGTTTTTTCTGTAATTATAATGTAATGTGCCATAACTTACCTTTTCTTACTTTGTTGCTTTGTGTGTTTATCATTGGTGCTAAAATTTCTTTTTTGTTCTCTCATGGATGTTGAATTTCAAAAGTTGCAATCTAAAGGGAAATCTTCGCCCTCAGTTCCAGCTCAGTTACCGACTAATAAGAGTGCGACACCCGTCCCTGAATGGCATCAGACTCAAGAACATGTTGCTCAACTGCCACCTGTGACTTCTGCATCAGAATCCACTTCTCAATTGGCACATGAATCTTTTGTCAGTGAAGAAGGTGAATATAAGTTCTTTTTTATGTTTTTTGTTGCATATGTGAACAAATTGATTGTGTACAACCCTGTGCATCCTGTAATAATATTTGTACTTTTAGGTGATTTAATGTCTGTTTATGTGAGGAACTTGCCGACTACTATTACCAGTTTTGAAATTTTTCAAGAGTTCAAGAATTTTGGTAAAATTAAGCAGGATGGTGTATTCTTGAAGAATCGTAAGGTTGTTTTGTCATTTAGTTCTCTACCTTTTTGTGTGATATTATTGTTTTAGGTGTATAAGGTAACTTTTAAATTACTTACAGGATGTTGGTGTTTGCTTTGCCTTTGTTGAGTTTGAGGACTTAGAGGGTGTTCAGAAAGCAATCGAGGTATGTCTTTAATTTATCTTCTTCCTCCTCAAGGTTCACCGGGAAAGCTAGCTGGCTAGCTGGCCTCACATTCAAACTGGTTTAGCCGGAACCAGAAGACCCAAGGTGTTGTATATATGGCCGCTGACCCGCTCCTTACGGGATATCTCCAATTAATTTTTGTTAGTGACCAGATTGATAATTTCTATATTTATGTTATATTTTCTTCATCCATAATCTGTATTTTATTTTTTCTCAATTATTTGTTTTCACATAGCGCACATTTTCTTTTTTGTGAGGCAGTTTTTGCTTAATATTAGAATAGCATGAAGATCATGGTAGGAGTGCCTTTAACTACCTGTAATATGATCCTATTTTTAGGGTTTTAACGTAATGCAAGGGGTAAAATCAAATGTATGTTTAAAGTTATGTCTGGTGTATCTTTGTGTGATGCTGGCTTTATTTTGCATTATAGCTCAAGAGTTGACTCATCCGTGTAGTGTTCTTTAGAACCTAATCATGAGATTAGGTATAATTTTGTATCCTAAATTTAGTCTAGGTAGCCTTATAGATTTGATTGATTTGCATCTTGATCTACCCGTTGTTACTTGTGTCTATTTGTATTTCTAATTTTACTCGGTTATCCTTAATTGGATTTACAATCTAGCTCTGATACTAGTATACCACATGTTGTAAATCCAGTAACTGGCAAAATTAGAAATTTGAATAGACAAATTGGTCGATGCATCAAATTCAGGATACATAAATCACCACCTAATCTCTTGATAAGGTTTCAAAGAACACCACCATAGTGAGCCCATTCTTGATCTAGCAATGGAAAATAGGATCCGGTAACTCACATAGAGAGACACCAAACATAATTCAAAACATAAAAGAGGATTAATTTACAAGCACTTAAAAGACACCTTTACCAAGATTTTTATGCTATCCTAATATAAAGCAAAATAATAACCGTCTCACAAATTGAAAACATGCATTCCTTGAAAACAAATAATTGACAAAATGTAATTAAACATAGAAAATGGATGAAGGAAATAAAACATAGAAATGGATAGAAATCTACATGTGATCAGGTGGGCGACCAATTATACAACATACGAGTTTTGATTTGTTTGGCTAAATCGGCTTCCACTGGACTCGTTGAAATCAGAGCGTACAAAATATGGATTTGTTGAACCGAACTACATTTTTAGTGTTTCAACTTTTATATCACACATCCCAAACTTAAAACCCTAGTCTTTAAAGATCATGAAGGAATCCATTGTGTTGTGTATGATACATATAGGTCGTGACAAATAAACAAACGTATGCAGTGGATCCCACGAATAGAAGAAGTATTAGTGGGGTCCGGGGAGGGTGTGATGAGGGCAAGCCTTTTCTTTACCCAAAGGGTAGAGAGGCTGCTCCGATAGAGACCCCCGGGACTCTTAAAGAATCTTTTTCATTCTTTTTTTTATAAATTTTTTACATGCTTAAAATCAAAAAGCAAATATTAATAGCATATAATTCAACTAAGGAGACCAGAGTACATTATCAAACTAAGACAACTAATCTACAGTAAACTAGTGGGAACACAAGCTAAATAAAAAACTAAGGTACTACAAAGGTTCCTAGAAGTCCAATAACATAATCCTATGTCTCCAAGAACTCCTGTCCTCGACCATGTCCTCGGAGCGATGCAACTGTATCAAATCTTATTTAACCGCTCATCCGTAGTCAATTTTGGTCTACCTTTGCTTCTTTTGCCCTCTACGGTTGATAGTTTCTACTGTCCCCTGGTCCCAAGGAAGACATGTCATTAGTATCTATCTATGCCTATTTTGCATTACAAAATAATATTCTTCTTAAGTACTTGTATTTATTGTGTTTATTCGAATCATTCCTATTTCATCGTATATGAAGCCTGATGGAAATGTAATTCAGTTTATTATTCTTCATGCATATTATTTATATGATTGCTTTTTTGCTTATAGGCTTCTCCAATTCATTTAGCGGGAAGGCAAGTCTATATTGAAGAAAGGAGAGCAAACAGCAGCGGTAGTATTCGTGGTGGAAGTATGTGCCTTGTTCTGTTTATCTTTACTGAATTTCCTTTGTCAATTACAAGGAAGATTTTATTATTTATATGTATCTCAGTAATTATTTTTTACAGCAATTCCTTGCTTAAGATGTTCTATATCTGATTATTTGGATTGTAAATAATTTAAAAATCAGAATCTGTTTTAGTTTTTGTCAGACACTAAAGAACAATAGTATTATGTGGATTGATATAAGTTTTGATGTATTGGCGGTTATTTGAGCAGGAGGAAGAGGCGGTGGGAGAGGGCGTGGTGATGCATCAAGAGGGCGTTATGGTGGTGGTTCTTATGCCAGAGGCAACGGTTTTCGTTAAAGTGACCATGCTGATGGAGGTTTGTTTTTATGCTATAGTGGTTTTGGTGTTTAAGCAAATGTTTCGGTTGTGTTTTTGTGTTGCATTATACTACTCTTGTTTCAACATATTTGATGCATGTTATAGAATTTTTGCATATCGCGCAAGTGGTATCAATCTCTTGGTCGATTGTTCTTTTAACTTACAATCTCAGCTATGCATTAATGGACCCTTTTACTATTTTTAACCCCCTACAGGTTTGTGAAGGGTTTGATGGTGGATAATTTATATCAAGTTTTATCGTTCCAAAACTATTTTTTTGTAATATATATTTTTTTATATTTTTTCCTGGATTTATGTTCCTCTCCATTCCTATATTTTTATAATTATTATTGTATAACATGATAAAGGACAATATATGTAGAGGTTAGCGTGCATACGGGTTCAAAACTGGTCTAGGCTGATTCTGCCATGGTGCTTGGGTGTTTATCGTTTTTTTCGTACATTGTCACTCAACTTAATAGGCTCTACAACTTCTTGTGATGTATCTAGTTGTTGAATTCTTTGAAAATATGTACAATTTAATGTAACCTGATTATAATCTTTTCCTTTATCAGCTAAATACTAATGTTCACTTCATTAAAACACACCCACCCTGGGCATGACCTATCACATTAGATTATTATGTTATTTCCTGTAATATCAAAATAGGAGCTTGGCTCAACTTTCTTCCTAGAACTTGGAATAACACCCACTTCTCTCTATGCCAAAATGACGTTAACAGCATAATGAGCCAACGTCTTATGTAGAATCAGTTCTAACATCTATTTAGCTCAAGAAAACTTCGTATGTTCAAAGGAACTTTAGGGGGGACACCACTTCATAACAACATAACATGACCTATAAACTGGACTTCTTGTAGTGAAAATCACATGTACAATTATGCTACTTATGTGTTGTTGCATAAAATCATATGGTGGAAGGGTCTTTTAGAATACTGTGTTCATGCAACGACCAGATTCAACTGCTTTAATCATCAATTCACCGGTTCAATTAAAGATCACATATCAACATTGAAGGATAGAAGGAATAGTTGGAGGATACTAGTATTCTCTACTGATAAGTATTAGTCAATAGAGACGTTTAAGAAGTTAAGCAAAGATTTCTTAAACTCACAAATTCAATGAAAACTTGTTAAATTCCATATATACGAATACATTATTGACAAGGAAAGTGAAGACGAAATCTCACAAAACATAATTCGGTTCTCTTAATCACTAGAATTCACATTAATCAATTTCATAATCTTCTCAATGGAAGCAAGAGAAGGTATTTTTCTATAAAGAGAATAAATATCACATCAAGAAAGGTACAAGTGTATATATGACATAATATTATTAACTCCAAAAACTAACTGATGTGTACCAAGGTGTTACGGTTATATTGCATTATAGCATGTTGTAGCATTGTCTATGAAGTCATAATGCGTAGTATGAACATAAGTAGTAAACGAGCTATGTGTTAAAGGACCCCAAACTCGCGTTGCAATTGAGCAAACAATAGTAGTAAAGTTTGATGATCAAACTGTCATGCATCTATTAAATATCAAGTATATCATGAGTTGCCTAAACATATCAATGTCAAGCTTAATTTTTCAAGGAGCGACATAATCAAAGGTTGTTGCACTAGAGAAGATTAATGTTAAAGATAAGTAGCTTGTATGTTAATTATGTAATTGCTAGAGCTAAATTACTTAAATTTATAAGTTAAATGCTCTTGCACATCAATGTGGGTTAGATGTTCATTGATGAACAATATTCTTAATAAAAGAGGAGATTGTTATGAGCTAACTAATATGGTGTAAAATTCTGGGGGAGCAAATGTAATCCATAAATATCTTTAAACCCTAAGGTGAAAACCAAAAGTAGATTGTTAATCAGTAATGAATCACACATCGCCAGTCAGTAGTCGTTAATCAAACCGTATGAGGGAGGTATTAAAGTCTCATTTTCTTGTTTTAACGTAATTGTCTAAGAGTTTCTCCCGAATGTAATTTTTCTATCATTCACTGACATTTGGTGTTTACACCATCGTTAAGTGAATATCTTCTTGAGTTATTCATTTTAACATCTAAAAATAGACAAAACTTCTATAAACCTAGTTAACTTTATATGTTGATACAACAATTAGAAAAATAAAAGAAAATACCATCAACCCAGAAAAGAAAAAAAGCCAAACATAAATTTGCAGAAATATGTTGTCCTCTTTCATTTTGAAAATGACAAATAATCATGAGTATCCAGAAGCATTTTCCCTGTGATTCTTGAGTGTGGCTAAATTCAGTAAAGTACAACCCCTAATGCATAAAGTTCAAATTTTGATGAAAATTATGAAACTTGAGGCACATAAATCCAACATTTTGATCACACCATCCATCACCACCGTCCACCACCGCAGATGATCTCACCTTCTGTATAAAACCCACCTCTGTTTTCTCAATTCTTCAAAAAAAGTTTCAGTTTTTGCTTCATTTCTTTTTGTTTTCTCAATTCTTGAAAAAAGATTCAGTTTTTGCTTCATTTCCTTTCTTTTTTCTGTAAATGGATGATGATTTTGAGTCATTGGGTAGTCCATCCGGCGACGGTGGCGGAGTGTCCTCCGATGAGTCAACCACCGCTGGGTCAATTTTGGTTAATAATAAGAACAATCAAGAAATGGGTATGTCTGCTGAGGTTTCTTCACCATTTGTTGGTGGTGGTGGTAATCTTGAATTAGGGCTTGGATTGAGTATTGGTGGTGGTTGCAGCGGCGGTGATGGCGGTGGCTATGGTGGTCGGTATGCCGGAGTGTTGACTGCTAAAGGTTTTCACCCTTCATTGTCTTCTATCAAGAACCCTAATTTATCCACCGGTGGTTCTCCTTCAAGGTATATAAAATTTGAACCCCTTTTGTTAATTTTCTTGCCTATTTGTGTTGTTGAGATTTTGATTATAATTTTAAAAATTTTAAGATTGTGTGTAGATTTTCATATTAATTTTGCTACAAAGGACTTGATTGAAGGTTTAGAAGTTTGGCTAAAGGTTTATGCCTTGTGACCAAGCTCTAGATGAGAGTAAGTAGGGAACAAACTTTTAGACATAATACTATAATAGCTCGGGCGTGAGAGTAAGTTGGGAATATGTTCAGATGTGAAATAGTTTAGTGTTAAATGCTAGAGGATATAATGTTTACGTTTTTCCTTGAAGGGAGGATGTATATGGCAAGTAATCGATACGGTTACGTGTCGTGTTGTTTAATGTCAATTGTGTTGACTATGGTGAGGAGGATTGCGTAGTCGCATATCATGCTTTCTAGAGTAGTTGATAATACTTCATATGGTTTGTCTGGTTCGTGAGATAATGATGGTGATTGGTGCATTTTGTCGTATGAACACACCACCTCTCTTTGTAGTGTGAGAGCACATCTAATGCTTGTCATAAACACGTCATGACTTTAACACTTCTTTCGTAAGTTTGAACTTGGACTACAATCCATTCTTCTTCCGTAAGCACATTTAATGCTTGCAGATGATAATTATGGAGCTAACGTCCACCAATTACATTATATGTTAGGGCTGTAAGTGTTCCGGGAGGGCACATGTACACTATATCGTGTTGGACTTGACATATTCTCTGTTTTGGTCCATACGTAAGCATGTCCTGACCATCCGACCATTAGTGTTTTTGTGGGTGAGCTTCTTGGTTTGCAATCTTGCCTCCTTAAACGTCCCTTAGGACTTCATGAGGACGGAGTTTGACAATTGAATTCAATATGTTAGTGAGGGTCACATGCGAAGTCCGTGACAAGTTTCCTCCAAATGGGTCTTGTCTCATTTTTTTTCCTTGGTTAGCCTTCAATCTTTTTCTTGTTTTTGGCCACAATCTTTTATAGGCATGCCTTTTATTCCTCCATGGTGGCTGGCGACTTTTCTATATCGTTTACTGTATGAGCTATGTGTTCATTCCAAACAACTCCCTTAATTGATATTTAATTTCTTACAGCGATCATTTTTATAATGTTCATGATCAAAATGGAATTAGCAATGCCAATAACCATTTGAATTCTTGGTGGTGGTGGGGAGGTAAAATTATATCAATCTATTTTAATATCTAAAATTTTGCTCCAAAACTTGGTAAGAGATTTGGACAAGATTTTACCACCGCTAATGTTGATGTATGACCAAAGGCGTTCATACGTCTTTTAACTTGAAGGTGTTGTCGAACTCTAAAGCACACTCCGGGACCTCATGTTTGGAGTATTGCCTTGGTTGCATGAATCTCCTCCTGGAGTAGTTCTTGACTTACAATTGCTCCCTTTCATGCCATTGTTAATCTTTTGATCTCTCATTTGATTGTATGCTTTCTTTCCTTGAACAAAGGCTCTCACCCACTTTGGGATGTGTTCCTTGAGCTCCACCAACATATTTTTGTTCCTAACTCCATACAAAGGATGCTCATGGTCTCGTAAGTTTTTTCTAATTTGGAGACTTTCCATGTTGTATGACTTGTATCGACTAGCAAAACACTCCACATCCTTGTTCGATTTCATGTAAATATGTAATATAATGGATCCATGTAGGATCTTTAGTACACTTTCTTTGTTGGTTAAAATTGTTAAGAAATTAGTCAGATCTCTTCATATTTGTTTACTCTTCCAGATAGACCGTCAAACTATATTCTATATTCTAACAAGCCTTGTCAGGATTTAGACTCTTTAAGGGAGTGGAGACATGCTTTTCTTATAGTGAACTTTGATTGAGAAAGCATTCATGATAGAGGTGAGTATGTTTGTCATTTTGGATCAACTTTAAAAGTATTCAAGTAAATCTACTTTTAAAAGGTCTTCCATGTTGGGGTCAGAGGGTCTCCAACATTTTTGTTCCTATTTGAGTTCGTGGGCCCCAAACGATTGAACAATAGGTTAGTATGGAAGGGATGCATATGATGTCAGTGGAATGGCTTTGTGTGTATGGAAATTCAGGAAGGGATGATATTATTGTGGAGTATAGTTGGGACATATAAGGAGATGGAGTTGGTGTTATAGTTGGTTGTATTGTCTCTCACATTGATGTGTGCCAAATCTGGTAGAAAGTAGTTTAATGCTAAATGCGAGACGGCAAATTTTGCATATTTTCCGCAAGTTAGTTGCTATAAATGGTGAGAGAGAAAGTAGTTTAGTGTTACATCTGAGAGAACAATGTGTTGATTGTGGTGACGAGAGTGCTACACTACATTCCATATGCTTTGTCTTGATGTTCAGAATTCTTCATAGGTCCAGACCATAGTTGGTCTGTACGACCCTAGAGCTCATGTCACCAATTACCTTATACGTCATCACTTGATTGGTTGCATGTTATTATTATTAATGGTGAATTTTCTTTTAATAGTTCTTTTTTCTTAAAATGGACTTATATGCAACTTTGTGTATTTGGAATTGTATATCTTTTCAGATTCCTTAATGACATAATTTGGAAATTCTGATTTCAACAACTGCATGACTTTGACCAAAAGTCAAAGGTCAAAACTGGATTTTTGGTGACGGGGAACCAAGAAATAGATAATACCACACAAAAACGTCGAGAAAAATATTGTTTTAAATTTTTTGCTTATTTGTGTTCTTGAATTTTTTATCTTACAATTTTCAAGACACCGTGTAAAGTTGTTTATTAGCTTCTTGATTTGCTGCATATTATTCTTATTAATTGTGAGCTTATTACAGTTATAATTCTTTTATGAAACGGGCGTATAGCTGTATATGGAATATGACACATCAAGAATTTTATATGTACCTTTGATTCTTTGATGATGTAATTTGGAAATATTAATTTCAAGAACAGCATGACTTTTACCAAAAGCCAAAGGTCAAAACTCATTTTTGGGGATGGGAAACCAAAAACAAGATGAAAAATCATGCAAAGGTTCCGTAAAGTTGTTTTTAGCTTCCTGCAAATTTGTCTTTTTATATTTTACTTTACAATTTTCCGGATACTGCGTAAATTTGATAGTTTTATCCTGATTTGCTGCATATTAGTTTTCCTTAGGGCGAGTTTATTTATGTGACAATTCGCATATGAAATGGACGTATATGGAACATTACACTAGGAATTATGTATTTACTTCTGATTCTTGAATGATATAATTTAAAATATTTATTTAAAAAAGAACTGCATACCAGTTTCAAAAAAAACAATGACTTTGACCAAGTGTCAAAGGTCAAACTAATCTTTTTAGATGAGAAAGCAAGAATAAGACAAATAATTATACCATTGAAACTGTTAGAGAAGTAGACTGAAATATAAGTCTCAGTTTATCTATTTGTTCGATTAAACCATTGTTCGCGAATAGCGACGACTTCTTAAAGTAGAGTTAATTTGTTTCGGAATTGTGTTATTGTAGTGTGGTTGGATGGCCTCCGATAAGAAGAGGTCACAAGTTACCTAACCTAAACAAGTCACCAGAAAGACAAGCTAGCACAAAAGAGGTGGTTTTCGAAAAAGGTTATCAACCCGTGAAGGTGAGCATGGATGGAATGTTGATCGGAAGGAAAGTTGATCTTAGTGCTCACGCTTCATACGTAACATTGGCTCAAACAATTGAAGATATGTTCTTCGAAAAACGTAAGTTTTGTGCTTTTTCCTAAATAAGTAGTTTTACACACTTTTTGTCCCTTTTGTTTTATACGATACGAATACGTTAATTATGATTATGAAATAATATAAATTGTGAAGTGGAGAGCCGCACTAGAGAGCAGAGGCTTAAGGATAAGTCGTTCTAAGACGAAATACATGCATGGAGAGCAGCATCAGGGATCCTGTGTGATAAGAGGTTCCCAGCAAAACTAAAGGGAAAACTATACAGAGTGGCAGTACGTCCAGCTATGTTATACGGAACAGACTGTTGGGCCATAAAGAAATCGCACAAGAGACAAATCGAGGTCGTGGAAATGCGAATGCTGAGGTGGATGTGTGGCCACTCAAGATTGGATCGAATAAGAAACGACGTGTTTCGACATAGGCTAGAGGTGGCTGGTATCACTGATAAAATCCGAGAGGGAAGATTAAGATGGTTTGGGCACGTAAAGCGGAGACCGATGGTAGCACCCGTTAGAGCAGTAGAGAACATCAACGTAGAGGGTAGGAGGAGTAGAGGTAGACCTAGGTTGACTTGGGACGAGTTAATTAGGCGAGATATGGTAGACTTGCACCTCTCTGAGCACATGATCGAGGAAGGAGTGCGTGGAGGCGTAGAATTAAAATTAAGGACTTTTAGCGGGATCCGTGGGTAGGAAGGGTAGTCGTAGACTTAGTTGCGGGACCCCTGTTTTCTCCAATCTGCCCTTTCGCGCGTTTCTTGACGCTTACTTGTTGTACTCAATTTTCTCAGCTTTTATGTGATCTTGACCTGTGTATTGTATGCCGTATATTATAATTGCTATGGTTATTGTTTTCCTTACTGAGTCGGAGGTCTCTTCGGAAGCGGTCTCTCTATCTCCTAAGACAGAGGAAAGACTCGCCACCAACTACCCCTCCCAGACCCTGTTCTTGAGTGGGATTTTACTGGGTATGTTTGTTTGTTTGTTTGTTATAAGTCGTGAAGTAAATTTGTTATAAGATGTTTATGCATTTTGCATTAAACTTTGGGTGTCAATGCAACCCTAATCGACCCGTTTATTAGTGAATGATTGGTTTTCAATGTCTACTTACTGTCTCTAGAATCAAGCACCGAAGCAGCAGGAGCGTCAATGCTGTTAGATGCAACATCCGAGTTTGTGCTCACTTATGAAGACAAAGATGGGGACTGCATGCTTCTTGGAGACGTCCCTTGGCAGTACGTTTCGTCATCTGTTGCTCATTTTATTTATCAAAATGCGACAACTTTGATGTAAACTGTAAAAGAGTCGCTTCACCATGTGCTTTTGTATCTAACGGGTGAAAACGAGTAGACCTAAGAAATGAACTACAATGGAACCCGGTTGAATGTGTCACAAAAGTGGCATGATTCTATCTCAGATCTTTAATTCTGAATATGTAACATTATTTGATTTCAGGATGTTTTTAAGCTCGGTGAAACGATTGAGGATCATGAGAAACCCTGAATTTGAGGACATTGTTGACCGTAAACCTACTGCTGCATCACCAACATGTCAAGAAAAGAAAACGACTGCGTAATTATCAATCTGTTCAGCTTTTTAGGTCTGTTTACTTTCTAAGTTATTGGTATGTTGCAGACTCGAGAGTCTGTTTAGTCTGAATCGTCGGTTTTACATTTACTTTGGTTTCTTTACTGTAATTATGCTATATGCTCAATGAACGAATAAAGTTTCTGTAATCCGTGTAGCATTCTTTCGAGTTTCACTCAGACACCTAAAAGTAGGACCGGGTCAAAGAGAACACCGTGACAAGTGTGTTGAGTAACGGGTTTTGGGTTGACCCATAACACTTTTGATAAAACAATCAAAATGATATTTTCTAGCTTTTGTATTAAAATCTGAACTCATTTAACAACAATAACTGTTATGTTTACATTATTTATAGTAAGAATCAGCATACTTAGCTACACATAATGAACACTTACAAAATATGGATAATCTCTACATTAATTAACAGAAAAACCATGTTTCCGATGCACGAATGCTTCTCGGGCCTTTTCTCGTGATTCGAACACATCACAGATCTCGTGTATACAACACGAATGCTACTCTGGTCTATTCTCATGATTCTAACGCATCACAAACAACCTCAAAAGGCGTTTACAGGGGATGTGCTAAACACGGGCTTATCTTTATCATTAGTTGTTGGACTTGGTCCATCATTTTCTGCACTACTACCGCCTTTTCGCCGTGGTCTCGCCTCCTCGAGCATGCTTACAACATCTCTCATGGTGGGTCGATCCTTTGGAAGCTTTGCGGTACAAATTAGGGCTATTCTGAGGACTAAAAGCATCTCTTCTTCTACATGCTTGCAGTTTCCTACATTTTGGTCTATTACTTCTGTTAACGGTTTGTTTTCTTTGATCTTTCGACGAACCCATTCGACTATGTTGACCGAGTCTCCGAATTCAGGCTCCGTCGGTCGTTTTCCGGTGATAAGCTCCATTAAAACCACACCATAGCTGTATATATCGCTCTTTTCATCAACCTTTAACGTGTATGCATATTCTGTATTCAAAAAAAGAAACTTAATATTACAAGAAAAACTTTTACTTCAAATCTAGAAGTGATAAGATTTAGCGTTGAAACTCACCAGGGGCGATATAACCATAAGATCCAGCAACCATTGACACAGTCTCGTTCTTCTTCACCATCATCCTTGCTAGCCCGAAATCTGCAATTCGGGCCTCCATATTCGTGTCAAGCAAAATGTTATTCGGCTTCACGTCACGATGGATCACCGGCGGGTGACAGTCGTGGTGCAGATACGCGAGTCCCTGAGCCACCCCAACCGCGATATTATACCGCAACACCCAATCAACCAACAACCGCCCTTGCTCATGTAACGCCTCACCAAGACTCCCATTACTCATATACTCGTAAACAATCATTGCATTCGTATCGTTATGAAGATACCCCAACAGTTTTACAATATTTCGATGCCGGAGCTTCCCCAACACATTCACTTCTCCCACGAAGTCGCCCGCGCTGCTCCCCAATTCGATGTCGGTTTTCGTGCTCCACAGTTTCTTCACCGCCACGACGGTGTTCGTCCGGTGGATCTCCGCCTTGTAAACAACTCCAGTAGCTCCCATTCCGATCACATTTGACTCCTTTACGCAGTTAAGTACATCAACACTGTTGAAATTCAGCTTCTGAAACGCCATTAATCTCCACGGCCACTCGCCTTTCCCCATCTCGAATCGTTGTTCGAAACAACTTCCGTTCGTATACCATCTATCATACAGAGCTTTTCCGACAACCACCGCAATCACCACCGTTAACACCATCGACATTCCAATCACCCATCCGGTGATCATATGTTTCGTATGTGATCCCCTATTTCTTGAATTATAACTTGAAACAGAGCATGGGGGCAACAAATTACCACACAAACCATCATTTCCGACGAGATCATTCGGGTTTATCGTTCTTAACATCCCGTTTTCCGGCACCGGACCTCGAAGATCATTGTACGATACGTTTAACGACTCCAACGCCGGCGAATTTCCGAAAGATTCCGGTATACCTCCGGTTAACGAGTTGTTTGACAGATCAAGAACAGCTAAAGTTCCCATTTTCGAAATCGGAATCGGGATTTCTCCGGTGAGTTTGTTGTTTCGGAGGTTTAAGTACACTAGTTTCTGACAGGAGGCGATACTCGCCGGAATTGCTCCGGTGAAGCTGTTAGATGAGAGATCAAGAATCGAAAGAGATGGGCAATCTTGAAATTGATTTGGGATTTTGCCAATGAGATTGTTTTGGGATACTAAGAAGTTTTGAAGATTGGGGATTGAGAGGATTGACGATGGGAGTGATGATTGAAGTCGATTTCTTGAGAAATCGATAAACGAAAGTGAAGAAGATGATGAAAGATCATTTGGGATTAGACCTGTGAGATTGTTGTCTGCTAATTCCAACCGTTGAAGCTCCCGTAGACCACCGAATCCCACCGGAATTGCACCGGAGAGGAGATTGTTCTGCATACGAACACGAATTAACGAATTACACCTTGATAAACCCACCGGAATCTCACCGGAGAACTTATTGTTGAACAGAATTAGCTTCGTGAGATTCCCTTGATTGCAAATGTTCTTCGGGATCTTTCCGGTGAACGAGTTCGACGATACATCGACCCATTCGAGAGGCGAATTGAGGCCTAAATCGCCTGGGAGTTCGCCGGAGAATGAGTTGTTCCAGAGCTCAAGAACACTGAGATGTGTGAGATCACTGATTCCGATCGGAATTGAGCCCGTGAGTCTGTTTGACATCACATTAAAAAGCTCTAAATTCTTCAGTTCTGATACTTCTGCTGGAATTTCTCCGGTTAACATGTTGTCGGAGAGATCTAATTGAGTTAGAGCACTCATCTTCCCGATCTCCGGCGGAATTTTTCCGATCAAATTGTTTTTGTACAAGAACAATGCTTCTAAAAGCTTCAAATTTCCGATCTCCGGCGGAATTTCTCCGGCGAGATTGCCGTATGCAAGATCAAGATACTTCAAATTCGTCAGATTTCCGATCTCCGGCGGAATTCCTCCGGCGAACTCGTTATACCCGATGATCATACTCTCTATAGCCGAAAGCTCTCCGATTTCTTTCGGGATTTCTCCGGTGAGATTGTTGCCGGAGAGCCCAAGGAACTTGAGGTTTGTTAAGCTCTTGAACGTCGCCGGAATCTCGCCGGTGAAGAAATTCCCGCGTAAATCCAACGTCTCCAACGCCGTGATATTCGCAAGATCCGACGGAATCTCGCCGGAGAAGTTGTTACTCGAAGCATTGATCATAATCAACCCCATCGCCATCCCCAAACCTTTAGGAAACGAATCAACAAAGTAATTCTGACTGAAATCCACCATCGTTAACGACGAAAGATTCGCAAGCGATTTCGGCAACGCTGAAGAGAACCCATTACAGCATACATTGATGGAACTAAGACTCCGGAGCCTTTGAACATCATCTACAATCCTCCCGCTCAAATTTCGCTTCGAAAGATCGAGTTTTTCGATTCTCCCGATCGAATTACAGCCAATTCCGGTCCAATTACAGTGCACATTGTGCTGTTGATCAGCAATTTTCCAATCATTAAGCTGATCAAGAGGGTCAATTAGGTGTGATTTGATGGATAACAGGATTGAAGCTTCATCTTCAACCTCTGGCACCTCTGTAAACACTGAAGAACAGCAGAGCAAAAGCAATAAGGAGATCAAACAATGGTGTTTGGGCATTGTGATTGATGCTCTGTTTTTGGGTGTTTTTGAGATTGAAGATTTGGGTTAGAATTGGATCATGTTGGATGTGGGTTGAGGGTGAATGGGAGTGAAGTGGTGATAATATTATTTGTAAGGAGTAGTAGTAGCAGTTAAGCAGATAACATGGGGAAGATTGAAGAATATTATTATTTATATGATATGATGATGATGATGATAATAATAATAATAATATTGAAAACAGAGGGTGTTGAGATCTTGAAGGTAATGGTACAGTCTGTGAAATTTGGAACTAGTGAATAATAATCCGACATGAACATGGGAGAGAATGTGTTTTCTTCCTCTACTTCTATTCGTCAACTTAGTGTGAATTTCTTTAGTGTGGATTTTTATACTATACAAGGGTGTTCGTGTAATGCGGCAGGGTGATACCTATTTCACCAAGTAGTGCAAATTTCTCTCTTTTTAGAATGGCTCCAGTGGTTACATTTATGTTAAGTCTGGTCGCTTGGGTTGTTGTACCTTTTAATTATGGTATGGTATTATCAGATCCGAACATAGGGCTACTTTATTTTACATCAGACATATGTATTTAATATTTTGTTATTTGTTGTATATTTACAAAAGTCTATTATGTTTTTTTCTAAACTAAAATTTAAAAAACCAAATAAATGAGTTTTGCTTGATTATTTATACATTTACGCATTAGCTTGTTGTATTTCACAAGTTACAGATCGGTTTAGCAAAAAGTCTACACTATAACATTAAAAAAACACATGTTACAATTGTAGTGTTAAAAAGTTTTAAACTTGATAGATTAAAATATACAGTTGAAATATCAAACAAATTAAGTTGTTTTTGTTTATGGATAAATAGTATAAAATTTTATGTAAATGTTAGGTTATTATGTAAATGTGTTAGGATCACTACAAAATCATTTTTTTTTTCAGAACCATAGAACTATTGATTTACATAAACGTAAATTAAATCTGATGTTACTTGAGCTGATTTACATATATGTTTATATCAGATATGAACAACAAACTATATAAAGGAACTAAATACCATCAGCTTTAACTTACATATATGTAAATCAGTGATTTGTAATTGACGTTTATGTAAACCAATGATTTTTTTGTTTTGAAAATAAAAAGTGGTTCTATAATGATTCTGACCCTTATGTAAATAATTGTAAGATGTAATATGTAAATAATGTTATAAATGTTATTTTATAACATTATCATAGTCATTGAATAAAATAATTTTATGATATCTTAAAATATCCCTATCATATTCTTTATATATAGTATAGATTAACATACATACTTATGTTAATATATATATGTATATGCATATGTATATATACAAGTATATGTGTCGTATACGTATAGTTAAGGTTTTTCTCTTCTATGAATGGTGAATCTTCTCGCTTTTTACCCTCTTGCTTTCACTCATATCATCTCTCTTTCCATTTCGGTGTATGTGAAACCACAATCTTATTTATTACAAGTATATAACTTAGTAAACATTTATCAGTCGCATATAAATTTGCATTTCGAAAAGAAAATTTTAAATAAACAAACATATGTTTTAAGCCAATATTTCAATTGGTATCAGCTACTCTATATGTTGTTATAGAGATATCATCATAGTCTAGTTTAATAGTTTAAATAAGCAGTTGTTAGGGGCAGATTTAACATGTATTTACTATAGTTATCGGAATACAATTAATTTTAACATGTATATAGAGATGTATGTATATGTTTTTTGAGTGATAATAATATATTTTTTAACAGTGACTCTATTAGTGATAGAAAAAACTATATAAATTCATGAAAGAAACCCATAGGTTAATTGATTAAATAACTAAGTTCACTCACTAAATAACTAATAGCTATAAAAGGGGAGTGTTCATGAAAAAACCCAATAGTTATGTGAAAATCATATAAAATCACAAAAACCAATAACATAGTTCATGTTTTTTTTTCTTTTAATTGTTAAAATGTTACTTAATTATTTGTTACATATATGTTGAAAATAAATACGAGAATGAAAAGTCTTATATATACATAGCATTGTGTTGAACGAAAACTAGTTACGTATAACGTAACCTATGTGTGATGTATATGTAAAACTACGATACGGTTTTTATTTTACTCATACCTCTATCTATATACACTAGAGCTGCTCAAATAGCTCGGCGCTCGAATCTCGCTCGAACTCGTTTGTAAAAAACTCGGATTTTTGCTCGTTTGAATTTTTGCTCGGTTGTAAACGAACCAAGCGGCTCGGTTCAGTTTGAAAACAAACCGAGCACGAGCAAAGGTATGCTCGTTCGGTTTCGCTCGAATTATTTTTTAATTTAGTTTTTATATATTATATATTATATATTATATATTTGTTAATCTATTTAGTTATTTACCACTATTTTAATTAATAAATCAAAAAATTAACTACACTAAACGTAAAGTTTTAATTATCTAATCAAATTATCACTTCACATTTCAAAATTATTTCACCATTCCACCCATCACCACTTTCCAGCGGTCCCCCGCATCCCCCACCTCTCTACCGCCTGTCGAGACGCTAACCTCTGACACTCGAACATGTAACCCCCGACTTCCAGCACTCTGACATGCGACCCCAACCTTTGGCAATACGACATGCAGTAGTCGGATCGCACATCCCACCTTTGACGATCCGCCTCCGAAGTCCAAAGTCCAACCTTGTTCAAAGTCCGATATTGTTCAGTTGTTCATAATCACAATATCTTGAGGTTAGATTTTTTCTTTTATAATTTGGTTATTAAAGAACATTTGCACAAGTATTGGTGAAGATACTATGGTTGGAACTTGAAAGTTGAAACTTTTGAATGAATTATTAGTTTTGCTTTAAATTATAACACGAAACAAACAAAACCGAGCAAAACCGAGCGAAACCGAGCGCTCGGTTTAAAACCTAACCGAGTTCGAGCATGAAGTTTGCGCTCGAATTTGTAAATTCGAACCGAACCAAGCTGCTCGGTTTGAAACCTAACCGAGTTCGAGCGGAGCTGTGTTCGGTTTGGTTCGTGAACAACCCTAATTTACACACACACAAACACACACATATATATATTAGATGACAGTGATTAAAAAAAGTTATAAATTATGTGATCGGTTTCATTGATTTTTTCTAGTTTTCATATAACAATTTAGTTTTCTTAAGATCCATACCCTAGCTATAAAACCCATGTTTTAATTAGATTATATAAATTCACTCTCAATACCGATTAACTATAAAACCTAAATAAATTTCTGAATGTGTCACTGAAACTTATATCTTAATTTATAACCGAAAGGCGTTTGTTCTTGACATCATTACATCCACACATAAATGTTGAATTAACTTTCAATATTGTTTTTGTAATCGTTATCTTACTATAAGGATGATGGAGAGTTGTGGGTATATTTAGAGTTGCTTATAAGTGAAGGCAGATGCTACAAGCCTACGACACACGAAACCTAGTAAAAGCAAAGAACATAAAAGTTGAAACCTTAAACACGAAATTTCTTATATAAAAGAAAACATTCTCTAAAGTTTTCTTTATGTTCAAATCACAACACAAAGATTCATGATTTATGCGTAAAAAATACTCAAGACCCAACCCCACCATACATACATACATTTTTATGTTTTTAATTTGGTTAAAACAATTATAACATACAATTTGTTTATCCCAATTGAAATCAAGAATAAGAATTGAACCTAAGCAACTTTTTGTATTTTTTTTATATATAGTTATTTATTAATCTATGTTTTTATTCAACATAATTTATATGTAGACAATGGTATTGATTCTAAGAAAAAGAAAAACTGAAAATAGTGATGGGCATATGATGAATAATTGATGGATGTAAATACATGTAAAATGCATAATCTCACATGCTAACATGTGACTCATATTTAATAAATAATTAGAATAAGAGAGAGTGGTGCGTCACTTTGGGCCATCAAAAGGTTACCTCCCTACAGAAAACTCCACTACTTTTACATAAGTTATTATTATATGTATGTATGTATGTATAATTTTGTGCATATATACATTAAATAAGGCTCAATTATTTTATTTTTTGTGACCAAATAAATTATAATTATATACTATCATGTGCTTATATGGAATCATAATGTCAAGATCACATCAGTATGCCAAAGTGTGTAAGTGAATTTTAACTAATTTTGCATATGATGACATTACATACACTGGCTGAACAATAAAATTTAACTTGATCATAATAGAAAAGAAAGTTTATTCGGTTCAATTACTCTTCAACGATAAATAAGTGGTCGAACTATAAGAAAATAGCTGATACTTTGTTATGTTTAGTATGATGGTTAATTGACTGTCCATCCTCGTCTAGATCCGCCAATTTTAAATTGTTATATAAATATGTATTGGATATTTAGTGTTTGTTAAGGATATTTGGATGATGATTAAAACCAAGTAGTAGTCACATGGGTATCACAACACACGCGATTAACTTTCATACAAATTATCAAGATTTGTATAATTGTAGAGAGAGAAAGTGAGACTTTGATACCCATTACCAAGATTTGTATAATTGTAGAGAGAGAAACTATAGTGACTAATGAGTCACATGCTTACATTTAGAGATGTTTTATAATGTTATTTAAAAAGTATGGCCACAGGCCATATGGGTTTGTAACATAATAAGTCAACATGATCTATTGAGCCCAATTAGTCACTAACAAGCTCCGTCACACACTTTCATGTAGTCCATCCATGAGGCCCAACTAAATTAACCCAATAGCCCACTTACATTGACCCGGTGACCGGTGGAGAGGTGGACCTTATACTCTTAACTCCTTTTTTTTAAGTCTTAAAATTAATAGCATATTATAAAAGATGGTTATAAGTATATGAAAGATGAAATATTACTATTCACCTTTATATTTAAGATAAATGTTGTTCATCTTGTAAAACTTTTAATATTTATTTAAAGTGGTTGTAAGTAATGCAGAGTGAAAAAATATTAACAAAAATATAAAAAAATTATCATTTTATTTTAAAGTAAGAGAGAAAAAATAATAATTTTAATGTAAAGTAAGAGAGAAAAAATAATAATTTTAATGTAAATATAAGGATGATAATAAGGAATGGGATGTGATTCATGTGAATGCTTTAAAATAGATTTCCTATTTTACGTGAGTAGATGTCGTATATTATAGAAGATGGTTGTGAGTGAAGGAGAATAAAAATATTACTCTTCATTTCTATATTTGGGGAAACATTATTCACCCCTTATAAATTTTTTAGTATGTTTTAAAGTAGTTGTAAGTTGTGAAAAAAGAAAAAGTAATGATAAATGTATTAAAAGTATCATTTTAATTAAAAAAAGAAAAAAACAATATTTTTTTAGTGTGATTATAAAGATAGATGAGAAAGTTGATGTGAATGCTCTAATGGATACATTTAAAAGCTTGTAAGATATAATTGATATACGAAGACACATTTGTTTATGAAGATATCATCATTTTGAAAAACAAAATTAAGTCCCAATGCAGCTAAAGTTCTAACTCAATACAGGTAGTGACGAAAGTAAAATTCAATGCTAAACTAATAAGTAAAATAATACTTTATAATATGAAAATAGTAAACGGGCTAAAGGTAATACCCCAAGTAACGAGTACAAAAAGTTGTATAGTAACATATATTTTTATCCACTATAACTTCACAACATGTTAAAACCTTGATACTTTGCCTTGATTGAAAGGAAACAAATTTCAATTCACGATTCTAATTGTTATGACCAGTGATTAACTAACTATCTTCAATATTAACTTTGCGACTTCGGGTTCCGTCTTTTCTGTTGATTTGCAAAGTTATATCTTAAGAAGAACAAACCTCACTCTAGTAACAATGTAAAGTGCACTTATTTGAAAGACCACTCGAACCGGGTGTGTTATCCGGGACCGATTCTTATAGGTTTGTGTTTCCTTCGCCGAAGAGAGGTGCCTATCTCGAACTAGTTCTTAGCCGATTGTGCGTATTCTTGTGAAACTACCAATACTATTTTCAGAAATAAGGTAGTTTGTACTTTTTATTTTGTAGCCCTCTGTTAGAGCATTCACATCTCATTCTTTATTTTTATCCATATAATTATACTAAAAATCATTACTTCTTCTTTCTTCTTTTAATTAAATAATATATTTTTATACCTTTTTCATTATCTTTTTTCTCTTCTTTACTCACAAACACTTTTAAAAATGTTAAAAAAATTATAAGATTGAACAGTGAATCCTTAAATTTACAGATGAATAGTAATATTTTCCCTCTCCTCCACTCACAACCACTCAAAACTATCTCATATAATTTAAGGACTTACACTCGTATAATTATAAAACATGAGTTGTGAATGCTCTTAGAATTTAAAAGAGGTATTCGTCATTAAAACGAGACCCAACACGTATTTCTTGGGCCCAGTAGATCATGGAAAGATTCTGTTGGGCCCATGGAAAATTGGATAATATGTGCCTATGTGGATTCAAATTATTCGTATTGTTATTCACTTTAAAAAATTTTATTAAACAATATATTCACTAATTACAATGTACCTTGTAAAGTTTTATAATTTATAAAATTTTAGTAAATTAACACTAAGGGACCATTGTTATTACGTTTATTAATTTTTGGTTCAATATTGTAATTTGATAAAGCTAGGGACCATGTAATTAAGTCTCATTGTTTATTCTTGTAAGTTACAATGAATATGTTCATTGTTTATTCTACATGTCATCTTCGTAACCCGTTAGCTACGACTCGAACACTATTTTCTCACAACCCGATCCTAAAGCTATACCCGAGAAACAACCCAATCCAAAGTCATACCCGAGACCCAACTCAAGACCCAAGGCATACACGAGACACAACCCTAGTAAAGGTAAAAGTTTCAAGCGAGTCAACTCGCTCAACCTTCAATAGTGGACTCCCGACGAGGAATTGTCATTGGGTAAAGCTTGGGTGGTATTATTGAAGGATCCCATTGTTAGTAACACTCAATCTCGAACACGTGTGTGGAACTAGATCCTGGAAAGGTTCATAGGCTTGTAAAACGTGAACCATATTGCTCCAACGACCAACCAACTTCAAGTTTCATGACAACAAAATGAAGATTTCAAAGTTGGCTTGTTTCACAGCAGTGAAAACAAAAATCACAAAAGTTGTACGAGCGATACTAATGTAATTAGTAACGCTCTTGAAAAATCGGGAAGCAGCAAAAGATGGCCTGTAACCTCATTTTGGCCTAAAAATCTCTCAAAAAGTCCTAAATGAGTCTCGATCACTAAAATGTTTTAACCATCTAGCAGTTTGAAACGGAAGTCACAGTATGCACCAAATATGTCAACTATTCTCGGGTCAGATGCACATACTTTCATGGATCTTTAATACAAAAGATTTTAACGAAGTAGCATCCAAAACAAGACACCCGATCGAAAGGAGCAAGGCAAAACGATCTAGATCATTTTCAACAACCGACATAAGATTGGATAATAGTGTGAAAGTTAATAAATTTGAACACCACATATCAAAGAAATCAAAAACAGAAAACTTTAGTTGTAAGAAGATGAAAAAAACTTAAAATCTATAGAAATTGAGAAGTTAAAAGCCAAGATTTTTATCAACTTGAGGAGGAGGAGGATGATTTGTATTTCTAGTTATTGTTGTCTACCGTTTTTATTTTTAATTATTATTTTAACAATGGATGAAATGTAGAAAACTACCGTTTTCATAAATTCTCCACTTTGTAGAAAGAAAACAAAAGTAAAAAACAAAACCCCATGTTAGGAATCAAAGAAGAAATGGAATGAAGTATTCCTGAACTAAATGAATATGATTCCTTCCATTTACCTTCTTGTCTTCATTCCAAATTCTAAACGTGACAAAAAAATTTGTTTGATAAGTTGTACGTAAAAAATCCAATAAACGTTATTGATACTGTAGTCTGTATATAGTAGGAATAAATTTATAAAGCGTCTATTATAATATAAAAAACTTAATATAACAACTCATGCTATCCTACAAGTCACCAAACGTTACAGTGAAATTAAATCTATCCCATGATCTCGTCCATTCTACCCTTTAGCATTACATTCAAACCAACCAAACACACCAAAAGTTCAACCATTTAAAAGATAAAATCTCGGTTTTAAAAAGTGTGTTTGGGTCGCCAAGGTATTGGAAAACACATGAGCGCCTTAAAGCTGCTGCGCTTCATATACAAAATTGGTCGAAATGGAGTTTGTGGAGACTGATATGTAAAAAGAACCAAAAGTTTGAATAGATTATGGATGATTTACTAGATTGAAAGACTGATACATAAGCAGCTTTTGGTAGTGCATAAAGCTTATCTCGTTGTATAAAGACCAACACTTGCGTACTTGAAGCTCTCACCTCATAGCGTCTAACCCTTTTAAAACCAAGGAAGAAACTTATTATTATGGTCTAAACGATGATCTGAGATGCAAGTAAATCTCAAAAGAAGAGCAAAATGTAAACCTTTTCATTTGGACATTCTTGTTTAAGTAATATTACAAGAGAAACAAAATATTCATTTAAAAGCATGTGTGTATGAATATCATTACAAAGAATCAACAATATGACAAAATATATAATTATGTATTAGTGACAAAATTAGGTTTATCTGCTTCCTGCTTCAAGAACTGAATAGGCAGACCATAAACTAAATAGGAACCTCTAGTATGATGTATCAACTGATATTTAAGTTATAAGCAAACATACCTACCTCCAATACATCTTTATGCTCCTCAGAGAAGATGGTCATGAATGCTCTCTTTGCTCATTTTTCCAAGAATTCTTTGCTGCTTCTGCTGCAGAACCATCCGAATCGTTGTTTCCATCATTCGGTTTTGGTTTAGAGAAAAATGGGTCCCATTCGTGAATGCCCACATTCTCACCTTCATCTAATAAAGCATATTTCCAACTTAACTCCTCAATAAAATCATCATTAGTACGACCTTCAATGATGTCTTTTCTCAACCTCGTCACCTTATCAATAATTGCTTGAACAGATACATCGAAAGCATCTTTGTGTGTATCTAATTTTGAACGAGGGTCTGCGTATATTAGCCTTGGAATCAGATTAATAACTTCCTCCCTCATCATTGTGACTTGATCTTGAGGGATTTGACTTAATCGTTCTTCAATACTGATATTCTTCTTACGAAGATCATCTTCTGGGATGAAAACCGAATACTTAGTGTAATTTTTTGGGAGGTGCCAAGTGTACTGTGTGTATGCAGAACCAGGATGAAAGAAAACTGGTATACAACCAGCCAACATTGAGTCAAAAGCTGATCTTCTTGTGTAAGAATCACCTTGTGGTTGTAAACAGAAAACTGAGCTTTGAAACATCTGCATTATACTACTAGGTGAATGACACTTGCTTTCACCAAGATCACATTCTAAAAGCTTACCAACTTTCGAATTCTTGCATTGATCAATAATCTGACCCCTAATAGACTTTGGGTTGTCGGGGCGAGGTGCTCCAGCAAAACAGAAAAGCCATTTTCTATCTAAGTTCAGCATTCTATCTTGCCAAGCAAAAACTTCAGCGTCTTTTGATGGATGAAAATAAGTAGGATAAGGAATAGCAAAATCATTTGCATTCCATGGACTAGATTCCACAACAAGCATCGACATGTTTTTAGCAGCTGGTAAAAACAAAAGCTTACTCCCCCAATCGGTTTCTTCTTCACTTAATCTCCTAAAATCCCACGTAATCCTACCTGCAACAAGAAAATGATCCTTTCCCCCCATTATCCCCCACTCGGGCCTCTTTTGTAGCCAATCAACAAGATCAAGAGAAGCAGCATCTCTCATTGAAATGTTATATCCCCAAAGATATCTTGCAATGTCAAAACCGGCATAAAAGGGGACAAAGATAGCAGCAGCAAGTGAAGAATCATTCGTCAAACACTCGTATTGTTTCATCCTATTACTAAAGATAACATCCACTGCAAACTGGTTTGTGGCATACCATCCATCATCTGAAAACACCCCTTCGGTATTATCCAATGGCGGTCCAAGTCCAGCGTTAGTAGTGAACTTGCACATGTTGGTCCATTTGCTAAGGCTCCTACACTGCTTAAGCATATCTTCATTAAACCTTGAAGGAAGATCATGAACATACACATATCTCCCACCACACAGATCACTCTTGTTCTCCGCAGTTCTCAACGCCTTCATAAAAGGAAACTCTTTCGGCTCATCAACATTATCAACTTTCTGTTCAGTTACAGCATCTGGTTGGGGATTATCCGGTTGACCCGTAACCAAATTATCAAACTTATGTTCAATCACAGGCTCAGGTTGGGGGTTTTCCTGTTGAGCTATACCCAAATATCTACTCTCAGGTTTATCATAACTCTCTATACGATTAACATCGACGAGGGGATTCGGACGACTAGTGGTAATCGGACGAATAACAGGGATGGATTCAGGAGTTCTTAAATCAGATGAAATGGAACTGGCTTGAAAAGTCCTACCACCAATAACAACAAAATGGAAGTACAACAAGAAACCCCAAAATAAGGCACAAAGAAACCCTAACACACAAATTCGAGACTGTTGTGATTTAGTACTCCCCTTTTCCATATGATCCGTTGAAGGAGTCACCGGCGAACGGCGTCTCATCAGATATCAAATCACCAAATCACAAACATAACTTAACGAACACAATCAACAGCTAGAACAATTAACGAATCGAAAGAACGAATCTAATTCAAGCTTACAACAACGAGTGAAGCACGATTACAACAATCACAAGTGAATGACGTGTAATATGATGAATTAACAAGTCAAAATCTAACGGATCGAAGTCAATGAAGAGAGAATCAAATCGTGAAGTGATTAATGATGATTGATGATACTTACTGGAGGATCAGAGAGATATCTAGGGAATGACTGTATGATGATGATGATGATGATGACAATGATGATGATGATGAACGATGAAGACTTGAATATTATATATGAATTCGGAGTCAATTGTGTAATGGATACATGAAGTCGAGAAGAAGCGGAGGGGTGTACTAATTAGTCCAAATAAGAAGACGAAGGGTGTAGGTTAACGCGTTTGGTGTATGATAGCGGGATGGGTGTACGTTAGCGTAGGGGTGTTGAATACTTGAATCTCTGTGTGTTCCCCTAAATGGTGTCGGTGATTGTACAATACATACCAGGTGGAAATATGACGTCAGAAGGAATTTCTAAAAAATTGCCGAATTTATATGGATTATTAAAGTGAAATTTAATATGAAGGGACGAATTTCTATCTTAACAGAATATATACAATCAATTTTATATAAGCCATGGGTATTAAGACGTTGAGGATCTACGTTTAATTATTAATCTATCAATACTAATAAATATTATGTTAACTATAAATTATATTATTTAATCTTTTTAATATTAAGAATAATTTTTATTAAATAAAACTCTTTTTTTCTACAAATGCAAAGTAAAGAAATAAAATTTTTTATAAAATAAGATTTTTTTAAAGGAATATCAAACTTTCAAAAAACTAATATTTTTAAAACCTATGGTTTTTTAAAAAATAAAATTCTTGTGAAACAAAAGTTAAAAATTAATATGGTAATGTTATCACCTTTGCACACATCTTATATCAAAATTATTATTCATTAATTTTTATTAATAATTATATAATATTTTATTTAATCAATTCATGTAATACATTGATACTAACCTAGTAATGATATAAATTTTTAAGTATGTTTAGTGGCGTGCGAATTTATTGTTTTAACAACTTTCTATACGCTTAGACTACATGTACAAAAGCAAGTCGTTAAATCTAAACTTTTGTATGCATGTGAAACGATAGATGTCATTGGAAGAGAAGCGTACATTCAGTAAAACATTTTTTGTGGTTTGTTTATTTATCGTATGACGTCACTCTTTGGCTCAATATGATATATATTAATTACTTTTATATTTAGTTATTTATATTCTACTAGTATTATTAATTAAAGTTTTTCATGAAAATATATATAGTGTTGTTTGTTTTTTCTGTAGAAAAAAATCTGCAATCTGTAAGAAAAAAACTGTTTGTTTTTTAACATCAGTAGACTGCTAAAATATTATGTAATTAAAATAAACTTATTTTTAAAACTTTAAAAAGTACTTTAACATTAAAATATAAATAAAAATCATACAAATACATTAAAATATAAATAAAAGTCATACAACACTGCAATAATATTCATAAAACCATACAAATATATTTTTAAATCATTTATTCGACATTCTGCATTAACTAGTCAACAATTTCATCTCGTAACCGAGTCATATATTTCCGATCTGATGTGGTATCATGTTCTTTAACATCATTTTGGGTTGTATATGTTTCCTGTTTTATTTTCCAGATACACAGATCCTATATATTTAGCTTTAAGATTATCGTACGTATTCTTCATTTGTTTTTGTGTCAAATCCAAGCCAAACCTCTTCTTAAGCACTTTTCCTAAATTATTCCATGACTCTTTATGCATACTAAATCTTTTTCTACCCATTTTGTTAACCTCTTCTATGCTAGTCTCTATTAAACATTTTTGTTGCTCAATCGTCCATTGTTTTTTAATTAAACGTTTTCCGGAAAACAAACAATTTGCAGAGACCATCGTCTGCACGTGATCTTAATAAATACATCTAAGGAGACAAAACTCTTAAGAACTGCCAAATAAAAACACTTGCACATGCACTTCGTTACAGTTTAAGGCCCCACGATTATGTGTATGTTCAACCATACATACCATATAATTGTTTATATATTGTTATTTTGAAAATCATATAAATTAACATCTCTTGTTGGTTTTGTCGCCCCAATTATGACAACATTTAGATTACATAGCGAGTCAAAGTTTTAATCACTTTAACAACACGAAGTCTTTACAAACTAAAACTAATCAAGCCAAACGTTCAAACCAATATTACTGGTTTGGGTTCAATTTAGTTTCATAATTCAGGGTTTACTTCACCTTTATTACATAAATACAATAAAAAAACTGATAACGTTTCAAATGATTAATACATATAAGAATAAATTATTTAGTTTATGTAGTTCCAAGGGATGTTAACGTGCCGACACAAACTATTAAAGTACTTCCGGGCGCTAGATTCATAGATTGCGACGTGGTCACAACTAAGAAAATATTATATGTGACACTATACTTTAAATAATATTATATTACACTAAAAAACAGAATTAAATAGCTAATAAGAATTAGATTATTTTAATATCAATGACGATACCATCAACCTGATTATTTGACCTTAAAATAAGCAAATAGTTTAATACCCACGTCAGAAACCGATTGCTTTCGTTTATAAAAAAGAAAGATATGATAGCACAGCCCCAAACACGAGCACATGTTAAGTTGATATGATTTTAAAGTTATTGTTTAGTTACAATGTCAACTAAATGTCGTTTAAATAAAAATCATTTTACTAGAAGCTTCTATTAATACAATAATACAAAAAAAGTTGAGTTTTGACACCCGTTAAAGGCTTGACGCCCTAAGAGTTTAAAGACTCTTTAATTATCTTGTAACGGTGTTTGAAGTCTTATTTGTATCTTGATCATCAAATTTGACGCCCCCAAAATGTCAAATCAAGTCCGGTCTAAACTCAGTTGGCTTTAATTTAGGCTCATTCAATAAGAAGGATTCAAAGACGAAACAAGTCTATTTATCTTTTTTTGGAACGACAAATCTATCATATTCTTAAATTACTCCATATTACACCATTGTCTGGGTTTGCCTCTATCAAATGAATTAGCCCCACATTGACAAAACAAGTTTGTTTATATTATGATGTTTATAAATTCAAACAGTATGGATTACCTGCCACTTGGTTTACATATTCAGATTGGGAGTGTCAATTATATCAGGTTGGATCATTCAACCCTAATGCAACACACAAATTTATTCATCTTAAACATATCAATACTAACCCAATAATATTTTTGTAACCCAAACGCATCACATTTAACATTTATCTCAACAGTCAAATGAATTTGTAACCAAATTGTAGCCGTGCTAAATGAATTAGTGGATTGTAAAAAAAAGGGATGAATATATCATAAAACAGGCTTACATGCCAACTTGTTTAGTTAAATTAGCTGGCAAGTCGATCTACACACAACCCATTTACTAAATAGGTTAAATATGACAACCCAAAATTTAATTATCATTGCTTCATACTTCAAGTCGTGTAAAAAAATTGTCACCCCTAATTTAAATCATAAAAGTTAAAATATAAAGAAACTAACATCAAGTCAGATAACGGGTAGGACGGAAATTCAGCACAAGAAAAATACGTGTATCCGGGAGAAACCAACACTACAAAAATAACGATATTTTGAGATTCAACCTGATACCAAAAATTCAGCAGCTAGAGGCCAAGACAATTCATTTGCCTCTTTCTATATTTTTTTCCCAAAAAAAAAGATGCATAGTTATACAATGGTTTCAAGAAAAAAGACTTGAAATTTTTTTTCCTCCCTATTTCTTGGAGAAAACAAATGCAACTGCAAACCTGTTTTTTTAATGACAAAATGATTTAGTCCCACTTGATGAAAACTTTTTGCTATATACTTCCTCCATCCCACAAGACTTGCAACACTATTAGTAACTCATTACCACGTGGTAGAGAAATTATTTTGATACTATTAAGGGGCCTGGGCGAGCTTTAATCCGTTTCCTTTTAAATCTTACCTATTTCAACTTTTATATAACCCAACTGGATAATAATTGTCACCAAATTGTCACCTATACTTGTTATCAAAGATAGCAGGTCTACCAATTTACATATGGGCTAATTTAGGTTATATTTATCTCCACCAGGTGGAGAATTAAGAACTAACAGCTTTGACCGCTGGGGTGGGGGATTGGGGGCTGCTGGTAAAGAGAGAAGTCCTACAATCAAGAGGTTGTGGGTTCAAACCTCACCTACGGCCTTGCTGTTAAAAATAAATAAAAAGTCAACATGTTATGCACTCGCTCATGTTGGAACCACTCTCATTGTGTATTTTCTAAAACATTAGTAAAATACGTCTCCAAAGTCATGCTTGCTTTTAAAAGGAGTCCCTAAGGCCATTGGAAAAATGCTTCAAGGTCTGGAGTGCATATGTGGGTCAATAGTAGGGTCCGGAGGAGGCTGATATGTAAAATCGACCAAAAGGATGATATGTAAATAGATGAGGGAGATGAAATTGTTGGTTGTACATAAAGCTTAGATGGTTGTACATAGAGCAACCCCTCTCGTACATGAGGCTCTCACCTTGGCTTTCGGGATTTAAAGGCCTCAAAGTGTCCCATGTTTTTTAAAACCAAGAAGCTATGTGTTGGGTCGCTAGTTTCATGGGAGTGAGGAAGTAAGAAAGATCATCATGTCATGAAATCTAAAAATGCAAGGAAGAAAAATATAAGTGTTGGAGATACCTCTATTACAGCTACCAATTGGATCAGGCACCAAGGTTTACAGAACTGAACATTCTTAAAGAACTCATGGATAAGATTCTGGAGTCAGTCTTTCACTGACTGTAGAACCATAATTGGGTCCACCCTTGCGGTACTGGATAAGGTACTCAATAGGATATCCCTTCACCTTATGTGGCACGATGCCAAGATCACTGAATGTTAGAGCTGCAAAAACAGCAAGGATGTATTTAAATCAGGAGGTTGTAAATGGACATATTGCATAAAACGGTAATTCCTATTTTATTTTTATTCAACCATTGAAACCATTACTTTTTTATCACCCTTTTAAATCAAAATCATGATGTGGAAGATGGCATGTTAGTAACTTTGATCATATGGAAACCAGTTAGCTTGCAAGATTGCCTTAGATGACAAGTTATTGAAGTTCAATGGTTTTAAAGGTAAAAACTAGTTTGTTACTTGAAATGAAATCTGTCTAAACGGCTGAAAAACTAACCGTCTTCTGAGACAAGTTTATCTGAGGAAAGAACATTAATCATATCCAGATTGAAAATACTTGGAGAGGGTAATGGGAAAGGAACTTTATTAAGAAATATTTCTCGAGGTGTTGAGATTGCCTGTGACAAACCAATATCAGAACAAAATAAAATCAGCTTGGGTTATATTTTATCTCCATCAAGTCAAACAGATCAGATTTGAAAACATAGCTAGAAAGAAAAGTGGTCAGATACCTTAGCAATAGGGAAAGGAACATTAACATAATGAGGCCATTCTCTTATCATTTCATACATAAGTTCAGCCTGCGAAACAACAATATGAGAAATTTTGATACAACAATTAAGAAACTCAGATGGTATATAAAATAAAAAAAAGTGTGGCTAAAAAATAAGGAAACAATAAAGTCAGAATCACCAATTGATGCATTGTGTAGACATCTGGCCCACCAAGTTCATATAGTTTTCCCATGCTGCTACCGTCATCTTTCAAAGCCGCAACAATTGCAGAGGCAACATCAGCAACATACACAGGTTGAATCCTGTAAACAACAAATATATACATCAGTGTTGAATGATAATAAACCAATTAAGTTGGTAACTTTCATGTTTGCAAATCTATCAATACTAATAAAAAAAGGTTTTTGTGTGCCACTTGTCACAATTCTAGAGCTACTAAGTTTTATTTTCTCGCTTCTCTCTCCTTATAAATATCACATTAAATACAAATGATATTATATATTTCTTTTTATATTACATATATATAAAAAAATTAAAAGAGATCTTTCTAAGAATGCAATTTGTAAATAAAAATATTTTTTTTATAAATAAGAATGTTTTTCAAAAAAAAATTTAAAACTTAAAAAAAACACAATATATTTTAAAACCTATGACTTTTAAAAAATAATTCTTATGAAACAAAAGTAATTAAATTTCAAAGTTATAATAAATAAATTATTAAAAATGGCAATTTTTTAAAATTTTGTTTGTTTTGAAACAATTTGTTTAAAAATCAATATTTAAAAAAAACAAATAAATTTTAAAAAAAGTTTAAAATATGATATCGTTATTTTATCACTCGTACGTAATGTTAATCATATATTATATCAAAAGACCGTTTTATAATTCATTGATTTTTATTATTAAGTATTTAATATTTTATTTATTCAACCCGTGTAATACACGGGATACTAACTTAGTTGACAATAAAACTAAAAGCTTAAGTGGAGGAAAGTTAAGTAGTACTTTGTGGATCCACCGCCAATAAGTGGAAGGAAGTTGTATTTTTTAGCAAACTGAGCCCATGGATTCAAGATCCTATCTTCTGTACCAACCATCATTGCGGGTCTCAGTATTGTGGCCTGAAGACAATTATATTAATATTTTAACAAGCTAGGTTTAAGCATGCACTGAATGTCTCAATCATTTCTGCTACCATGATATGTAAAAGTTTGTTTGACTGACACATTAAATATGTGACTAACCTCAGGCAATTCACGTAAAATAGACTCCTCTGCAGCGGCTTTAGCTTGGAGCATCCTGGATGGAGATGATGGAGAGGCACCTAAGCATGAAACTTGTATGAATCTCATGATTCCACCGTGTTCTTTAGAAATCTGCATTTGACATGAATACCATGTTAAAAGACATATATACCCATGTTAAAGTAACTCCAAAGGACTAGAAATAATTTTAAAAAATTGTAACAGAAGAAATAAACAAAAATCCAGACTTACCTTTGCAAGTTGTTCAGCCATATGATGGTTCACTTCCTCAAAACTGTAATTTCTAGTTTCATATTCCCTTCCTGGGGAAAACAGTTAACATGTTAAACAAACTTCTCTGGCATTTATCCAAGGAGACCTAACCAAAAGATGACATCAAACATGTACCTATGAGATTGATCACAACATTTGCCTTGGCCATGACCGCCTTGATTGAGTTTTCATCTCTTGGATTGTATTTCATGGGAACAATCTGTATGAGTTCAAAGGGAATGTGACAATTTCTAACACCAAGTATAAACAATCTTTGAACAACAATTACTGTTCTAAGTTACCTGCCCCAAGTCACCCATCAGTTTGAGGTGACGAGGTGAATCCTCAGAACCTCTAAAAGGTACCAGCACTTGTGAACCCATTTTGGCTGCAGATAAAAACCAATAAATATCAGTATGCATCACAAAACACAAAGTAACTTCAGATTATGATAAATTGTTAGATACTTCTGGGGTATGCTAGGGCATGAACTGCAAAACTGTTTTTCTCTCTTAGATCATGCCCTAGCAATCACAAAACTATACACACACACACACCACACTTACACACATATATACCCAATAGAAGTATGAATTAACACAGATGTTGATATAATTATCTAATGGGGTAAACTTAAGTTTAAGTATTCCACTAACCAAGCTGTTGCACCAAGTAACGCCCAAGGAAACCAGTAGCTCCGAATACTGTAGCAACTATGCCACTGTCAGTAACAAAAATACTAGATTGCTTTAGCATGATCATTGTTAATAGAGGACATTGCGCAGTCATTATATGGCAACTAAAATTAGAGGTAGTCTTCAACTTATGTTTCACATTTGGTGCATCTCTATGTGCCGATTTAAAAATACGACTATATCAAACCTCTTACCATTTAAAAAAATTATTGCATTATATACAACTCAAGTAAAAACTAAGTATAACTTAAGATTCTAAAGTGTTGAAATAAAACAAAACATGTAGCAATCACTGGTGTTGATATAATAACAAACTTAGAAAAGAAGACAATTGTCTACTAGTGTCTACAGAAAGAAAGAAGATGCAGCTTGACTTGATCACTTAAATGTCAAATACACTGTGATAAGCTATTCAACAACTAGCTTCCATTTTGAATTCGCATAGCACTAGCTTCAACATCAATTAAAGTTCACCTTTTTTCGCGAAAAATTACAATATCACACTGTTAGAAAAACTTAAACCAATTATGCAGCTACTAAACCAAATTGAGCTGGTAAGCTAGATTTGCACTGCAGATTCAAATCTCTAATTCAACTAGATTCAAAATCACGAACACCAAACTCGTGATCTAATGGCACAACACTTTCACTTTTAAATAACAAACTTTACAAGGAAAAAAAACGGATACCTAACGGATGATCTTCCACCGGTGCCCTTCCGGACCAAATGTCCGATACCTTTGGTGGTAAGCGTGGAGGCATAACGCCGATCATAAACACCGTAATCTGCATTACATCAGTTCAATGAAATTTAAACAAAATTCGAAAGGAAAACATAAAAATGTAACAGTTAACTGAAACCCTAGAAATGGATTAAACGATAGAAAACGAATTACAGTGATCAAATATAGGGTAAAGAGATTTCAGAGAGTAGATCGTTGACCGAGAGCTGAAGGGATCACGAGCTAATCTCCTCGAAATCGTCTGCATCGTTCTCAATCAAGAGGCCTCCTGTGTAAAGCTACCTTATGATTTTGAGGTTTATTTTGACTTGTAAAAGTCAAAGCTTAAAAACTTTGTGTTTGAGTGAACAGTGTAATAAAATATATGTTTGTATGTTTGGACAAGATAACTTTTTGACTTTTTAATTTTTCGGAAGGGTAAAAATATCAAAATATCTCTCCAGAAAAATTAAAAAGTTAAACTTTTTAATTTTTTAATTTTTTGAAGGGGTATTTTGGTCTTTTTACCCTTCCAAAAAGTTAAAAAGTCAAAAAATTGTTTTTCCCAAATATACCGTTATGAGTTATGGGTCACGGGTTACTAGATTTTTCCATCGTTGACTCATTAATGAATTAATCATTCGTAAAATTATGTCATGAAGCCGATGGAATAAGATTTGAATTAACATCAAGCATATTTTAATGGTTACTAGATATTTTCATCGTTGACTCATTACGGGAGCGACCACAACTCTCATTCAATATTACAAAGAAATGGTAACGTTTATGTTCCTGAGTTTAATAATTGAGAGAAAAAAATGAAAGGAAAAACAAATACAGTTGTGTTCCAGAGTTTTTTTTAATGGGTGGAAAAAAAAGTAAGAAAAGTATATTCCCAAGATGAAAAATATTAAAAATGGAAAGAACATAAATGATAAAATCAATCATTCCAAGTTGAAAGAAAATGAAAAAAAATGAGATGAAAAAAAAAAAAAAAAGAAAATGTTTTCTCTTTTTCCCCTCTCGTTTAGTAAACTTGAGAACACAACGCAAGAATCTCTTAGATAAAAACACATGAGTAGTCGATGACTTAAAGCGTTCTAGCAAAAATTAAGTAGATACGATCTTAAAATATTTGGCATGTAACCTCATCACAGAATTTGCACATTCTTGTGCATTTGATGCACATATGTGACATCACCTTCGAAATAATAGCTTTACTTTGGTTAGTTAAAGGTACAACGACCAATATACACCCAATCGGTTATGTGCCCCTTCTTACATCTTTGAAATTTCAAATCGAAACCACAACCAAACACCCCAAACTAAACATGATTAAAAATCCATCACCTTCTTTTTAAACTAGAGTTAGTGCCGCTTGCAATCCCATGCTCTTGACTTGCAAAGTGTATTGCTCTCATTTTGACCATTGCTCTCCCACTATCATTGCATTGTCATCATTTTAGTACATTTGGGATTGTAACTACGATTTTTAATACCATATAGAAAATGAAAACTCTCTAATTAGTTATTTATAATTGTATATTAGGGATATTTACGGATGAAAGCTGATAAAATTATATATTGTAGCTATGGGAATGAATATTGTAATAAACTCTAGCTAAAATATTATTTATGATATAGATTTTTGAAAATGGCGTATACTCAAGACTTAAGACGTGAAATGGTAATGTGTGGTCGACTAACGTTCACGTGGGTTCATTCAAGTCCCATTTGGATAGTTGACTAGGGTTTTTTAGGTGCCAAATTGATCAAACTTATCATTGGTTTCGTTTTCTTTTTTTCATCGTGTGCAACAATAACTTCCCATGTCTCCTAATAAATCATCTTGAAGTGTTATACAACTTACGTATGTTATTAAAAGTAACAGTCGATATGATGGTAAACATTTAATATATGCCAACATATATCGTTGGTATAGGACTCAACAAGGCAAGAAGACCTATTCTTTTTAGTATGCAACGGTCAATACAATGCTTAGGATTATTTTAAGAGTTATTTTGTAGTTTTATAGTGTTGTATAAAACTAATAGTTCATTAACGAGAGAAGTTATGCAAAAGTTGAAGAGTTTTCTTTATTTAGTCGTTTTCTTTTCTTTTTCTAACAATGACGTCAGAGCTATAGATCCTTATCGGAACTTTAGAGAACCATCAAACTTTTGTGACTCAACAAACTATGGGAATGGCAATGGATGCAAGTATAAAAGATCAAGAAATTGAAGATGCTTTGAAGGAACATGGGAAAGGGTTGGTGCACATGGAAGATCAGCTCAATAAACCTTTGCAAGAGAAAAGAGGAGCACCATTAAAAGTAGAGGGTTGTTTAGGAACATAATATCATGCAAGATTGGATAACTAAAGAAGACTATGGGGGCAAAAATGACGAAGATGATGTTGAATCAGGAACACTTCTCATGGATTGTTAACTGATCGAGCTTTTCAGATCAGATGAAGTTAACCAATCGACTCTAATGATAATAAAGAGTCTTGAGTGTAAACATGTTACTCCTAATGATAATAAAGTCTTACCTCAAGAACTTGACTCTTGCCTACATTTGGACTATCATCCAACATGTAGGTTTGATTACGGCATTTCTCAAATACTTGACGGGCAGACTCAAGTTCTACTAATGTAGCAAAACGGGTTGGTAGTGATGCCACAATTTTTTTTAAAAAAAGGAAAATCAAAAGCAATGAAGAAAATCAAACATATGAACCAGGGAAAATAGATGGAACTAAGATTGAGGGCAAAGAAAATGTTAGTAAGTTTGTTGTATAAGAGTTAGGTAATAGTGTTCACATATTAAATTTGGTTTTGATGCTTTCATATCAAACGCTCGACAATATTGAAATTGTTCATTAGATAGATGTTAACATTTCCGAATGGAAACCAAGTTGGCAACATTGTTTATTCGTTACTACTACAAAGCATCCAAGAGCAACATTGAAGATGCTATGAGAAAATCAAACCAAGACTAACCTTGTTTTCAGTAAAACAAGTAGGTTCGCATATATAATCTGTCTAGCTGTAAGCATGGGTCGATTTCGTTTGATTATAGCTAAAACTTAATTGGTAAACTTTTTTTATTGGTTCTAATAATTTTTTTCCGTTATTGCAACATTATTTTCAATACAAGCACATAATATGATGACTATGCATTCAAGACCAACGTAGTAAAGGATAACGTAACATGCTTTTGAGTTGACCAAATAATGTTCCATGTGAGTATGTGACATCATCTATGAGTAGTTTTTTTCTTTTTCTAAACACACTAATAAATAAATAATTACTATATTATGTTTAACTATCTAGATTAAGGTTTGATTTCCATTTCAGGTTTATTATTGGCTTTTGTATCGTCCTATACTGGAAGGGTTAAAATATAGTAGGATTTGGCCGTGAAGAAAACATTACACAAAGTAGATGTTTAAACATTATATGGCAACCTTGTTTAGGTTTGTATAACTTAACTAAACAAGACTTTTTTTCAAAAAGAGTGTTGTAACGGCCGACTCGACATATTTGAAGGTCTAAAACGAAACAAAATATTAAAACCTTTATATA